>JACXGI010003977.1:7877-29874 GCA_016801175.1 Esox masquinongy
ATATATATATATATATATATATATATATATATATATATATATATATATATATATATATATATATATATATATATATATATATATATATATATATATATATATATATATATATATATATATGTGTCAGTATTGCCTTTGTTATCGGCTGCAATGAATCCCAGGATGTTCTCGTGTCGGAGCATGATGGTCTGATAGACCTCCGCCTCCCTGAACCAGGACCTCTCATCTCGGGACGAGAAGATCTTCACCGCCACGTCCTCCCCTCGCCACTTCCCCTTCCAGACCTCCCCGTAGCGGCCCTTCCCGATGTTGTCCTGCAGCACGATGGTCCGAGCGATCGTCCTCTGGACTAGCAGCGGTAGTCCTGTGATACCAAACAATGGCCGGCTCATCAGGATGTTCCATTTAAATGTCCATGAACACAGTCAAAACTGGGAACTCTCCTAACTTACAGTAATTTGCCTTCTTCCTGCTCAACGTGGCCACGTAAAATGGATTCAAAGCTCTAATAGCCATGAGGGCCATCAATTAGAACACTACTATTAGAAATCCCCTCATGTGCACTTAAACAAGGTAACACCTAAATACACACATGTATCTGTCTTACCAGAGCCTGACCCAGAGGTGCTCATGTCGAAGATGAGGTCTTTCAGACACTTGTCGGGGGACATGAGACTCTGGTCGTCAAGGGGCTCCTCTGCGTCGTGTTTATGGGCCCTGCTGGAGGCACAGCGCTGGCCCTGAACCACACAGACCCCCAGCAGAATTCCCACACACAGCAGGGCAGAAGGCACCAGGATGACTGCTGCCAACTCCAGCCTGCCCCAGCCAGGCTCCTCCGAAGGCCTCTCTAGATAGCCTTGACAACACACAGATAGCAGAGCATTAAGTACATAAAATACAAGATCTATCAGCAAATTATACTGTGTATACATGCATATTTAATATTTAATTTTAAAAGGCGGGCTGACAATGTTTACATATGCTAATACTCTCCATGATTCCTATGCCCTCTAGTGGTCACTTCCAACAACTTTGTTTATTAATTAGCTCATTACTACCAACAATGTACAGCCAACAGAATTTACTCATTTCAGTTCCAAATATGATGGTATTATTGAACAGTAAATTGTTTCGGAAGGTTGTTGTGCTAACCATTTCTTTGTGTTAAACAAAAAATATGAAAATATGAAGCTAAAATCTCTCTTAAAATCAAATTATCGTTCTATTCCCAAGCAGTAAACAATGTTATATGTATGTGTCCAAAATAACAATGTTCTGTATTGCAGTAACTTTGACCTGAGGTGAAATGTCACCTCAGAATACTTTTTTCGATCTGACCTAGCCTGGGTGCTATTCTGCACATTCTTCATATTGTCTTGCAAAACTAAGTGCTGAGTTAGTTGGTTATATGAATGCTTAAATAGCTTACATTGATCCAGAAAAGGAATGCAGTCTTTCAGCTTATCTAAATGGTATCAGCTTCAGAAAAAAAAAAATACTATCTGGCAGATGGAAAGTAATGTTTTACAATACAGCTGTAAATTGGGAAAGGGCTGTGGTAAGTCAGAAGCCTCAAAATGCTAGAGGCCTACTGAGGCCATCTACTTGCTGTATGTTCCAAAAGTTTAGCTTGTTTGGTCAACAATAAATTCTAAACGGTTGTGATTTGCAAAGGCACACTCATAACATATTTTAGTGACCCTTATAGGTCTCCAGGTAAGAGCACAGTGCTTGCAACACCATGACTGTGGGTTTGTTCCCCTCTGGGGGCCATTACGAAAAAGTATGAAAATGTATGCAGTTACTACTGGATAACAGCATCTGCTACGCTAATTAAGCATAAATCAATATGTATCTAACCTCAGATTGACCTGGCTCTGCTGCAAGTCTTCTAAATTCTAAATGCACTGCAAGTCTAACATTGTAATGACGTTCAGAAAATAATGAGCAGCTGACATTTTTCAGTTCTCCATTTGCTCACACAGGGTGGGGACAATTTGGCTGGAAACAACGCTTTCAGGGGCGACCAAAAAAAAAACTTCTGAAAACATTATTTTTAATAAGGTTAGAATGCTAGAATGGAGATCATGGAGGTCAAGAGTAATAAATTACTTAATGAAGCATTATTCTTTCAATATCATATGGGTTCAGCATACAAGCATATCCTTATCTACTGTAAGCTGGAAAATCCTGAATATCACCCATATTAAAGTGCACTTTAAAGACTAAGTGGTCCTTTTCATTTGACCTGGCAGTTAAATCTATCAATCTAGCAATCGTCTGTGAGTGTCCTCATCCTGTAAGACATCTTGCAATGGCAGGGTGAGAACAGTACACAGAGTTCCAAATGTGAACAGTCCAATAACCCGGAGCTAAGTATTTCATAACACATCTTTCCCTTTAACCTAAAATGCCCTTCTACCACACGTCCAAGTAGAGTAAAGCAAATCACTCAACAGAAAAGTGCAACACAACAGGAAACCAGCCCCAACCTCTATTGACCTACTTGTCAAATGAAATAATTTATTTAAATGACAATACCAGTTGCTGAATCTACTTACTTAGGGACCTACTCAAAGCTATGTGCTTTGATCAGGCCACTAATCTATTTTGTAATGTTCGGAGGCAACTTTGAGGGCAGTATGTGCTAAGTCGGTCATCAATTTTGACATATTCAAACATTACAAATATCAGAATACCTCTCTATTGATAGTGTATGTGACAATACGAAACATGTTCTTCAGACTAGGCATACTTCAAAAAACAGTCCTTCGGCTAAGACTGATACAGTATTTTACATACAGAGATATCGTGATCTCATCTGCCCTTTGCACTTTCTGTCATGCATTCTATCCTTTACAATAACATCCATAAACATAGCTGATTTATCTTGCTTTACATGATCCAGGAGGATCCGGTTTGCAAATAGAAGATCAGCTGTCCCTTGAAATTTTAAATAAAATGTACTTAACAAACATGTATGGTACAACATGTCTCTGAAAAATAAATGTTATACCTAAGTGTTTTAATTCAATGTTACTCTTGAAATTTGACCTTAAATGTCTTAAAAGAGTCCCTCATTTTGGTGCATACAAGGAGAAGTGAAGGAACCGTTGATTTAATCAGCTCTGTTATTGGAACACAATATTGCAATCCCTGTGCGGACGGATCATTTGTCTGTCACACCAAGTCCCTAACAAAAACCCTTTCATGTAAAAGTGATGTAGACTTCATCCAAAACCACTGTGGTCAGTTAAGTTGGATCAGTGTCATCTATAAGTGGTGTTTATGAGTAATTGATATAGTTGTTCCATTTTCTCTGCAGCTTGGGCAATTTGGAAGCTGTTGGACCACTCTGCTTTGGTACACACAATCAATGTGGTAACCAAGGAAACTGGCATTATGGGCTGAACAAACCCACAGCCGAACAGAACAGAGAGTCTAACCTGTACCTCTTTTAAACAGAACAGTCTCTGCAATAGTACCGTTTTCCTCCAAACAGCAAGCAATGCACCATGGCTTTTTCCATATTCTGGATTCTATTTGACTAAAGTCACCCAACCTTCTAATGAAAAGATGTGTAGGGCTTTATTCAAGCCAAATACTAAAATACCTGATTGGACTTATCAACTACTCTAACCTATCCAATTGTAGATATATGAAAGTGTTGGAACTTTTTCTATTGAAAATATTTGATTGCCAATTGGAGAATCTTCTCTCCAAGGGTTTGGACTATTTAGGGAGACAGTCGGTGTTAACTTTCACTGTGAGCAATATATTAAGTGGTCATAGAGCATAGGAAATATAATGTTGACCAATAATAATGTATTTATTACAGTCTTTATTATTATATGAAAAGGCCAGCACTAAAAAGGGAGAAGTTTGTCTGTTGTACAAACAACACCATAACTTACTCTGCTGTTCTTCCATATTGAGCAAATACAAATATGCAGATGACAGTAATAATAAGAATGTTTACAGCACAAAATTAAATGTCATAGAAACAATATGAGCATTTGATATGCATTTCAAAGGCCATTTTCCATGTCTAAGCATTTTTGAACTGTTATATAGCGAACTGCTTTTGCTGAGTTTCCTTTTGTGACAGAGGAGACTTCACTTCCTTTGCACAAAAGTAATCACAACCGTGAATGGCATTCCCCTTAGAAGTAATACGGGAAATGACAAACTATATTGAAGGAATATTATTTCATCTAATAAGGTACCACCTCGTGAAATAAGGTTAAATTAACTAACTTATTAAAGTGACTTTTGGCTCAAAACCCCTATTTCTAAAATTCTATTTCAGCTATCTAGTATCTTTTTTGCAAGATGTGGATGTGGAATGGCCCCTCTCAGCATTGAGACTGTTCAATACACAAACCACACACACTGTATGACACATACCTACTTTTTGTAACAATGGTTCTATTAAAACAGAACCACATGTTATTCTTTTTGTCATTCAGTTAGACAATTAAATAAATGATGACCTAATCAAACAGCTGTCCAGTCAAAAGGAAAATGCTGTCCAGCAAAAAGCCTTAACGAAAAACATTAGGTAGCAATAACGTAAATGCCTGCGCTAAAGCATGCCACCTTTTCCTCAGAAACCCAACTTTATAAGTTCAGAATTTTTACTTTAACCACTTATATTGTTTTTCTTGTTGTTTTCTAGTTTTTTCTTGTTTGTTCATGTATATATTTATATAGATGATGTTATGTTACAGATGACGCCAGTGCCGTATTGGACTGTTATTCAATTTAGTTGTTTTATAACCACAACGTGTTCATTTTTTGTGTCTGTATTTTGCGTTATCACTGTGGAGTACAGCCAGCATACAGACATTCACCCTGGAGTTAATGGTGCATGAGCCGACAGGCAACATGAACCGACAGCTTTAACTGGCCAGCCACTAAGCCCTCTACTAGCCATAGAGTAGACTTCTCACTCTAACCAATGTCACACGTCTGGCCTGACCAGGTATTTATAAACCTGGGAAGATCACTGGCTAGCCGGGGTTAACCACAGACAATGCTATTATGTCACAGGATATGTAAAGCGGATCAGTGCTAGCTCAGCTCATCTGGCAGGACCGCAGTCTGAGTGGGAAATCCCACAGAGAATGTTGCACTCCAGCCACCGAGGATGTCTGCATGAGTGTTCTCTGAATTTGTTCTCATATGATCATTTCCTTCACTAGAATAACCGCAGGTGGAACAGACAGTGCTGAAAGGGTGAACTCCTTTCAGCACTGTCTGTGCTTGAGTTCAGGAATTGTACGTGGTGAAGTTTCCAGAAGGTGAAAACATATCCTTTTCTCATACGGTATCTTGCCAAATCTGTTAAAACCTTGAACATAATGGCTGGTTAATAGATCGTATCCATGGGTAATTTGGATCCTGGATGCTGACTGGATAAATGCTATAATATTTTAAATCAGATTGTGTAACACTGGTATAACAAAACATTTTTTTTTTAATGTTCTAATTGCATTTTGTAACCAGTTTATAATTGCAGTAAATCACACGCGTGTTGTGACGAAGAACACTCCGTAGCCGTAGTATATTGACCATATACCGACATAAACCCCCTCAGGCCCTACATATTAAATAACTATGATTATAATTTGCTAAGCAATTTGAAATTCATCCTCTATGCATCTTTTAAGTAATCTGTTACATGAATGAAGTTTTGAGCTTAGTGAACAACCATAGCTTTATAGGTACCTGAATGCAGATGCAGTGTTTCATTGTTGCAGAAGTCTGTGAAGCAGCAGTTCCTTTTAGAGACATTCCTGGAGCTGTAACAGAAGACCTGTCCCCTCATCTCGGCCGGAGAGAGACAAGATTTGACCGCCTCCTCCTTCCCATTGATCAGCATCACAGAGTTCCAGCAGGCTCCGTCCGCGCCCGTCTCACAGGTGTTGTTGGCACAAAGCTGACACACACACTTCAAAGCTGAAATGCAACATATGTGGAAACAGTAAAGGTCTGGCCTTATAAGAACTTTCAAAGAAATAGCAAAGGCCTTTTTTTTACCAGGCTTTCAATATCCCTTTGACTTCTGGAGAAACATTAACAAACGTTTAGCTCATGTTTTAGGACTAGCTGCCTGAGCTACAGCATGGAAAGCTCACAATTTGATCTAGAAACAATTTTGGTATATTCATTCATTGTTACAGCAGGAGGTGTTGAGTGGGCATTGTCTATTACAGACGTAATGGCTACTGGCTATTATGGCTAATGATCATTCGCTTTGTTGAAGCGGAGGCCTTCTGTCCTATTATGTAACCCTGGCCATGCTCCAAAAGTGCAAAAGGAGGTGGGCGAATTTAACACCCAGAAAATCTTCTTTTCTTCCCGGAGCTCCTACCCACTCCTGCCCTGTTTTGATAAAGGACACTCAGGACAGCATGGCAAACAGAAGGAAAGGACCATTTAAAAGGATGGCTCTGTGCCAAAATCTTACAGCACTTTATAAGGACCTGCAGGGAATCTCTCAGGTGTAGATTCTCCCAAACACTTACGATGGGAAAATGAATAAACTATTGCAAAGTTTTTAACAATGAAATTTGGTGAGAAATACTCCATATTGTACAATTTTTTAATAGATTCCTGGATGACTTGCTCCTTCACTGTGAGTAATGTCACTTTCCAAGAAGGTCTATGAACTGATATTTGTTTATATATATTCAAAGATATTTGGGAACATTTCTCACATCATCTATTCCTAATGGAGCATTTTTTTATGGAAATTCCGCTTTGAGCGTGCTTTTGCTCCAGGTGTGTCAAATTAGTCTGGCTATTGGAAAATGATTACTTGTCTGGTATAAATTGTAATTTCACTGATTAGCACTAATATGAGAAGGAAAACACAAAGACGAGCAGAACACACCTTATTTGTGAAGTGCAGTTCCCGATTAGATAAAATGTACTTTATTGTCCATTCAAGACCTTTGGACTAAAAGTAGCTCTGAGCTAGACACTCACTGATACAAATTATGGAGTCAAATTTATATAGGTAGATTATTAGTTAATATTTCTACCCAATTATTGTTTAGTCACAAAGACTAAACATTTGTCACCAACGTCAACAGTAGTCGTATAAATAGCATACCTAAAAGATGTCATGATTGTTCATAGAGAATTAGCAGGACATGAGCTTGAAAATATCAAAACGTTACTTCAATTAAACAAAATCATACGTGGTGTATTTAATATAAGTTAACTCAATAACAACAAAAAAGGAGAGGGGGGCTTCCCGAATGCCACAGCAGTACAGTCACTTGCAAAGTAGCTGCATTTATTTACTTCTACCAAGAACAACTTGCAGTAAGTTACGGTCATTCTTGTGAGAGCAAAAAAATTGAACTGTGCTATGACGTCTTCCTTTTTCACGGATCATTATGTACATGACCTTACACACAGACTGTTTTATTGATGCATCATGAGAACCTTATTGCAGCAAGTTCAAATGGGTTTTGTGCAAACAGAATTGTATAGTTTTTATTGTTTTCATCGTAAATATACTTTGAAGGAACATTTAAACACCAGTTACTGTGAATTACACAGAGTATTTGCCTTTATTGCAAGCACCGTAGGCTTTACTGAACAGGAAAGTGTTGAACGATAGAGCGGAGAGCTCATGCTAAAACACAGCAGGTCAGACTTGGACACACTGCAGGCGTACATGTGTACCGGAGGCAAGGGCTTAGACTGCTGGACCACAGTCACACATTTGCTTCAAACAACATTTCAGATTTTAGTCCCAAGGTCACATTGTTGCTCTCTTTGAATGGAAATGTCTTGATGCTCACAAGCGAACACAATTAAGACAGACAAACGCTGATGTGTCAGATGCCGTGCAGCGCCCACGGACCCATTGTAGATTAAGCACATTGCTCCATCTCAAGGGCACAACAATATGTGGTGTTTTTAGGATGATGTTTTTTAGGATAGGTAACCCTTCAGTAGCTGACCCTTTTCTCTATACTGCCTGCCAGTCCAGCGATGCTCGAGTGTTTACATTATTCTCTTTCCCATTGTCCAAATGGAAAGGACACTAGCAAGGACAGTCATACTAACATACAAGAGTGTTTCCGCCATAAGATGCACTGTACTGTGAACAGTTGGATGTTTGCTAAATTATACGTAGAGCGCAGTGAGAGAATCTGTACTCAAACTAACCCGTCAGTGGGAAGTTAACAAATGAGACGGGGAAATTGACCACCATTGTTCATGACAGATAAGCAAATGAACGGAAAACACCTGTCAGGCAAGAACCCAGGGGCTCTGCAAGGACGTCTTGATTGACATCTGAGGTTCAAAATCATAAAACACTATCAAAACTGAATTGGAATAGCTATTACAATCAGCCAATGAATGGTCAATGATTTGAAGTGTACTAGGAGAAGGCATTTCATAATTCTGTCATAATGACAACTGGGGCTTACTTGCTGATCTCGATGCATAAGGGGAGAACGTCATCCTCTCTAGAAGCTTCTCAGCCATTGGTCAAGTACACAGACAGCTCCTTTCACAATGGCCAATTGTAAGGGAAGAATATTATAGAAACTCCAAATGGCAGGGGGCTCATGTCGGATGAGTATTGTCAAAATAGCAC
This sequence comes from Esox masquinongy, assembly GCA_016801175.1. Lineage (NCBI taxonomy): Eukaryota > Metazoa > Chordata > Actinopteri > Esociformes > Esocidae > Esox > Esox masquinongy. Next base: position 16,507 of record JACXGI010003977.1, read on the forward strand.
AAGTAGCAAAAGCTGTACATTTAAGCCTTGTAACGGAAATCCTTGCATATGTACTATTTTCACTATGCTCACCCTACAGCGATGTTAACCTTTTCTAGATAATGAGACAGTACACCTGCTACCTTTAAAATTTCCAAATAAGAGAAGAAATGGAAAGTCCTCCTGTCCTCCGGTCACGTGCCCATCCTTAAAAATGTTATGTGCTTTGGTTATGAAGTATACTTGAAAATATCAGAAAGACCTGGAAACAGAACATACAGCCAGTTAACACTGTTGTTTGGCAACTCTTTGATCCGGAAGGATCTACGTCAGGAAAGTCGAACGCCACAACAAACATCCATTTGGATCGCAGTGTTGTCAATAAAGGTGTTATCTGAAGCATCGTAAGTGTTCAGGGCTCTCTCTTTATTAGTAGGAGGTGTTTTACGTCAATATTTCACAGCGCACTCAGTTAACAACTAAATGTAGAAGAAAGAACGGCCACATATCGTCATCACTAAGAGGCTAGGTCCTTGAATGTAGACACATATAACCTTTCACTAGGCAAAGAAGTGGGGTTAGGATGTCCAAATGCCAGGATTTTAGATGACATTACACAAGGCAACTGCAAATTTGTTTTCCCCCACAAATGACAGTGACCCCCTCGTGCCAATCAGTGTAATTTCGTGATTGCGGGATCTCTATGGCAAAACACATTAATTAACCTGGCTTCAATAAAACCCGAACAATAGGGATGTCTGAGATATACTGTGTTCGGAAAGTAAAAACATTATAAGAATAAATAATTAGATAAATTAAAATGTGTTTCAAACATAAACCAATAAAACGTCAGGAAAAAATGATTTTAAAATCAGAGTAAATCTAAGGCACTCCGGCGGAAAATGTCAAAATCCTGCAGCATGGCAAAAGACAAAAAGGCATTAACTTGTTGCTACTCACGAAACTTTTTTGGAGTTACCAGGCAAGTACTTTTGAAACTATGGCTTACAGACCCCTGAAGGGAACCAGCAGTGGGTCTTGATAAGATTGGTAAAAAATGTTTTAAAAATAATGCTATTTGGGTTTTTTTTTTTAAGAAGAGTTGGTTATATAACGAACATTTCCGTCTCTATTCACCCCCACAGACTATAGTATTTCTCCTATGCAGTAATTTGATTGATTATTTGACTTATGATCAGGTTCTGCGCTTTTGTTTGTTTTCACAGCATATACACTGACTGTGGTAAAATTGTGGTCACAATGAGGATGGAAATGTGCACAATGCGACAATGTTTGCTTAAATTTTGCTTCTATTAAAAAGCATTCTATAACAACAGAATCATGTTTTTGAATGCCTGCCTGTGAGGGATAGATTAATATTATTGCTTTGGACCTTATTATTAAGAAATTATACTGACATTTTATAATGCAATAATATTTTAAAGCCAATGCATTATTTCTAGTGTCAATGCATACTTTTTTTCGGGGGTGTCTTCTTTCAGCAAGACAACAACAAAAATTCCTTAAAAGATTGAATATGACTAGCCAATGTCTGTATGAAACCTGTAGCCTATTAAGTACTTAATATAGGTACATCTAATATTACAATAATTAGCCTACATGTTAAATACATGTACTCGAACCCCTTAAAACTAGTAAGAAAAAGTTTATCAAGTGAAAGCATAGCCTACCTGTGCTCAGCTGTGCGACGGATATAAATATCAACGCCGCCTCAACAGTGTGAAACCTGGGACGAGTCATGGCCGGAGCCACATCTGCTTGGTTCATTGACGCCCTGTCTATACCTCTTTTCCAGAGAAAATCATCGGTTTCTTATTAAGTCCGTCTGCCATGTGCACACTTCGCATTGCTTCACTACGAATAACCAGAGAACTGAAAACGCCCCGCCTCTGTAGCCTGGAATTTAAGAGGATTAACGTTATAGCCCACTGATAAAGACGTGAATGAAAGAGTTCGGAACGTCCCTGTCGTCCGTCGAGTTGTCCCTATAGCCTACGTCAGTAGAAACCATTTAATCAGGAAACACACTTCTGTAATTAACAAATAGTACTGTAGCCTAGATTCAATCAATTTTTTATTTAAAGTGCCCTTTGCTAGGGTTAGAGTAGTACCAACACAAAACAAAATTGTGAGCAATGACGAGGAACCGTATCTACTCCATCCTAGTTGCTCATTTACCTATTTTATCAGAGGTATGCATACCAGAAAACATGTTTCCTTGCCGCAGTAAGACAACAGGCACCAGAATCAAAGACAAAGCTCATGATTTCCTATTTTACCTTCTATAGAGTTTATAAACCATATTCATGCAATTATAAAGTCAGGTTACCTTGAGGTGAAGAGTTGTCTATAAATCACTATTTACCTCACGTTTAAACAAAGCTAATGAAAATATTTTGCAATCAGAGACACCAACAAACACACCTTTTTAGTAAATAATGAAAAACCTGATTACTATCTGCAAACCTGCAACACTATGTGCTTAATGTTGCAAATGGCTTCACCTCAGCTGAACACCTTGATTGGTGCATCAACCCCATGTAACCACAGACAGGGATAATGACTTAAGAGGCTGGTTCGTTAGCAAGGCAAAATTACACTACAAACCTGGTCTGGACAAGTAGGCAGGAAGAACTTGAGGCCTCTAAATATCTCTCGCCACCACAATCCCAGTTGAGGGGAAGGCATCAGTCTCTCACACCCTGACATGCTTTGGATGTATGCTGGGACTGAGTCCATTCCAGGTCCCTAACTTAGATGTAAGTCCTGTGACTTCCAGGAGGCAGAGGTCAGCCAATGGGGCAACTATGTAAATGCATTAACTACAAAGACCCAGTCCACATATAAACCGTATTGAGGGAATCCTTGAATGATGGTGGAAGTCAATAAAATGCGCCTCCTTTTGGATAAAACCAATGTGTCCTTTACTTCACTCAAACTCAGACAACAAACATCTCCAAGGTCCTCCAAAAATGGCTAAATATTGCACAAGTAAATGATTAAATACCTCCTATTCACCTACCTTACCTAGCAACAAGGGAATCACAACAAAAAACGGCTGACAAAATAGCTAGTACATTTCCATAGTAACCCACTTGAAGTGTAGGGGTTCTATTGGCTTCCATTCTTAGCAAGTATGTACAATCTCTATAATTCAAGGCCAAGGGTATTTGCAGTTAAGTAATCTTATCCCACCCCTGGATAAATAGCACTGTTCTTGGAGATAGAAGCAGAGAGGAAGACAGCTTGACAGAAAGATAGAGGTGTGTTCAAAGGAAAGTTTTCCAGGTTAATGATGAAATTGGACAACAAAACTCTAGAAATAAATCAGAATAACCCTAAGGCCTCAGGAACTCCAAGCTCAGTTTAAGAATTACTATCACCACAGGCAACACTTTGCTTCAATGTTTTAATTGAAAGAAGCTTCAGAACCTAAAAGCTGAGGGGAAATGTGTACACAAAATGTGTTGCAGTCATATTACAGTGGTGAACATTCTTCAAAAAAAAATGTCGGCCATTCTTATAATTTATAGGTCTACTCAGTTGCAATGTAAATAGGAATTCTTATACAGAACACAGACAGAGAAATCTGGATATGAACGGATCAGAGGACCACAACCCACTGTAACACAAACATTAGACAGCTAAAATTATTTGTTAATATTTACCACAAATTCCAAATGATAACCTGTTACTTACATAGTGCTCTACTGTAGGACAGACTTCCATAGGCCCCGGTCAAAAGTAATGTGTGAGTGAATAGGGTGCATTTAGGCTCACAAACCTTTAAAAGAGAGGTGCCAGTCTGTCTTGGTGACTGATGTAGCCATTGCAGTGCCCTTACAGAAACCTCTGAGATTACCCAAATGCAAATGAATGAATTGCATTTTACAGCTGTGTGTTGTGTTCAATATGGAAATAGATGAACATGCTCTACATATTTTCCTGCATTGCATTTTTTTTTCAGGAGTCAACAGGCTGAACACAAAGTTAATTTGTGCAGTGAACAGCTTGAGACCCGCAGCAGGTCAGTAACATATTAAGGAGTGTACTATGCCAGGTCAAGGGAACTATATAGTTCAGGGGGATGAAGGAAAACTACAGTGCTGTTGAAATTAAAATAAGCTCTGGGTTTATATTAACAGCCTCTACTTGATATCACTACAAGCATAACTTACCCTGACATAGGGTTGCAAAACAAAGTTAACTTTCTCAAACATTCCAAGTCCGCAAAAAACATTGTGGAATATTTGAGATTTCCTGCTTACTTCCAGATACATTTTAGGAATCTTCCAACTGTGGATAAGAGGTGGATAATTAGTGACAATCATCACAAAACAGGTTCATGTTGTGACTGTGACAGATGAGACAGATAGCATCTACATTTTCTTTTCTATTTAATTAATAGAAATCACTACTTAATATAAAATATTAAAGAAATAAAAAAGGCTGAAGTTTGACTTCAATTACTTTGACAATGCACGCATTAAGACAATATAACTTTAGGCCTACAGGCATATGTTCTGCTCCTGTATGAACTGAGTTCAGCATCCTCTAGGAAATATTTTATTTGCTTTTTCAGCATGTCTCAATTAAGCTGATGAAACAAACAAACAACAGGTACATAATGTAAAATGTATGACGATATACAAAGTTTCTGCGACTGGATAAGTTAGACAACATCCCAGAAGAAAATAGTGTCTATAACTGTCAGCAGTACAATTCTACAATTCAGTATGTTAGCTAAATAAGTTACAGTTTGGATGAAATACTGAAAGAACTGTTCTAACATTATTGTAGGTGAGAGATGCAGTGAAAGTCAAACTAATTTTTTTTCCCACATTCTGATAACTGAAAAACAGTGAGGAAGATATGGAATTTGTGTGGATTATAGAACAAAACATTTTTGGCAAGATTTTTTTTCTTCCAAATGCATTCACAACAGTGCAAGTGAGGAATGCAAACACTGCTAGTGCAATAAGAGATAAAGGACAGCCAATATTGTATGTTCAGACGTTTCTCAACCCAAAGAAATCGGTAACTCTAAAGCGATATACAGTATTCAAATGCCCAGGTAACAGTTTCTTCCTTGAAGAAGGAGACTATTAGTTAAATATTCCTATGTCTTGAAAGGGATAGTCACCTAATATTCAAAATCATTGGCATTCTTTTGAATGCCCTGTAAGCCATCTTTGGATGCCAAAATGTGTCCCACCCTTGTTTAAAATAAATACAATGTGCCACTATAAGAGCACTGAGTCCAACCAGTTCCTTTATTACTGGGTGTCTGCTGGAAGTCTTTAAAGGCCTTTAGGTCTCCTCTCCCTCAGCACCAACGAGTAAGAAGCTCAACAGTCCGCTTTCAATTTGTCCAGGGAGTTGTCGATTTTTGTCAGAGTCTTTTTGATGCGTAGTGCCGTTAATCTGGCTGATGGATTCTGGTACCAGCACTCCTTCATAAGTTTTGCGATGGACGTTAATGTCTGGAAAAGGAGAAGAAAATCAAATAAATCTGTTGAACTCCAGCTATTTCCAAACTGTTCCTGTAAAAAAAAAAAAAAGGTGATTATACGTACACTAATTTACACAAATTTTTATTTACAAGAAAATTACATTCATGAGTAAAATACAGTTCAGCCTTCACAGCGACAAACAGCAATGGAAACAGTACAGCAATTATTCTTCAATGCTAGAATTATAAGCACTGAGATTTCAACTGTCAGTCAGGCCCTATTAGAACATGTGTTCAATGGGGCTGAGCAGACGAGGTGGGTGGCTGACACACTGTTTACAAGAGACAGGAAACTTTCTGATGAAGACAGACAACCCAGCAGGCACTGCAGCATTCTGCACGGCATCTTAATAGACATTTTATTGCAGCCAGTGTTTTTCCCCTGACAACACAGTGGCATTCTCCTCTATGTTAGTTGTCTCCGGCTTTGTACTCACTGGGTCGGAGAACCATCGGTTGGGGATGTTGGGTCTCTGCTGGTCCACACAGACCACCTTCTTCATGTCCTCGAAGCTGGGGTCACTGGGCACCACATCATGGAAGGGAGGCTTGTAGTCCTCTACAATTCCTGGTATAGGGAACATGCAGCACACAGACATATCATAAGACCTCGGTAAGTGGAATAATAGTTATACAGTAAAAAAGCTACTTGGGTTTTGTGGTTGCTACAATTGCAACTGTATGCCTGGTGGAAAGCCATGAGGAAAGTCAGGTAGCAATGTCCTACATTAACCAATCGCTCATGTGTGGCTGTCAGCCAGGCCCTACTATAAATAACCATAAAGCCATTTAACTGAGAGTGGAGAAAGCAGGATCCATTTCAGATAAGACGCCAGCACCACTGGTCCCAGACTTAAACACAGACAGACAGGGTTGGCTTGTTTTTTCACTTGTTTAAAGTCACATTCACCATTTAATGAATAGGAGACTAGGACCTTAAGACTCTGTCAAAGTACGTATTTATATTATTGGCTACTTCTACCAGCAGTCAATGCATTTTTGTGATAAGGCAGCTTCGTTTTAGACTGCTAATGGCTTTCTGCAAAGGCTCCGTCTTAAGTGGTGAAATCAATATCAAGAAGGCTACTGGACACTAAACTATTTTACACCCCTGAAAGGAATGCCAAATAATATTTCCATACAGACATGCGACATGTGTTGACAGGTAGGCAAAACACAGATAATAAACAATATGCTTATTGCTTTCATCACATTAATACAGATAAATATGCAATTTTCTAGATCAGGTTTTCTATTAAAAAACTAGAATTAGAAGGAGAAATGTCTGAACAGTAAATATTTTGTGATCAAGTCCTGGCCACTCAGCACTGCTCATAAGAAATGAGCCAGGTCCACATGTCACTGTAGGGAAGCCCATTAGCAGGGCAGGGGCAAAAAGCACCTCACAATGGTCCTGCTCAAATTAATCATTCATCTTAATAAAAATCCACAGGCTTTGTCTGATTCAGTTTACAGCTGTTTATTTATTTATTTGATCCGGTGTGCTAGACTTGTAGGTTTGGAGGGAAAACCTGTATGACGGATTGAGAGGTAGGTGGAGGAGCCCTTTTCTAAGATAGTAAATAGATTAAGGATTGGGCTGGAGAGGTCTGATGTGAAATGGTAGAGGATACAAAAGCTGGTTATAGAGCTCTGTTCTCGATGGTGGAGGACATAGAAGTTGGTTATAGAGCTGTGTTTTAGATGGTTGAGGATATAGAAGTTGGATATAGAGCTCTGTTTTAGATGGTGGAGGATACAGTAGTTGGTTATAGAGCTCTGTTCTAGATGGTAGAGGACATAGAAGTTGGATATAGAGCTCTGTTCTAGATGGTAGAGGATAAAGGAGTAAGTGAATACACAGACACCATGTCTCAAATGGCACTCTATACTCTACACTGTAAACTACAGCCCTGGTCAAAAGTAGTGCACTACACAGCAAATAAGGTGCCATTTGGTATGCAGATGATGCAGCCTGTCTTGTACTGACCGTTGCTGACCGTCCTCCTGGCGATCTCCCACAGGACCAGGCCAAAGGCCCAAATATCCACTCTCTTGAATGACTCAAAACAGTCCATCTGGATAGAGTCATCCAGGACCTCTGGGGCCATGTAGCGCTTAGTGCCCACCTTAGGGTTGTTGCCCACGTCTAACTCATTTGTGTCCTGAAAATGCATCACAGCAAGACCTAGAACCAAAAAAAACAAGCTTCTGTTATACAAATAGCACACATCAAAATCTTTCAAAAATAACTAAAAATACGATGAGGAAAGGCAATATTTCTCAGTTGGCACAGATCAAACAAGATTTGGCTTCCACCTTCAACCCAACCCCTCAGAATTGGACAGGTGTGGGGAGCTAACATGAGTGCCCGGACAGGAATTAATGTTAACTGCAATCGACAGAGAGAACAAAACATTTCTTTTTTTACAGTACAAAACAGCTCATCTAGTGCTTTTTTGCAGGCTGTCATCAATGGTAGATAATACAAAGATGAAGTAATACACAGAGTTAGGTCTGAGGCCACAGAAATGTACTAGGCAATTTGGAAGGGGTCAAGTCATGTGAAAATGATAAACAACTTAGGTAATTATACTAAAAGACAGTTTTGAAATAATTTATTGAGGCCATAAATGCAGCAGGGCTGGGATTAATACAAACCCTCTTAGAATGTTTACACAGAACTTTATTTACCATATTCATCCCGCGCCAACACACTTAATTCTGAACAATGAAAGTGTTCCTTTGAAAGGTGTGACCCTGGTAGTATTCGGTTTGAATTCAGTATGTGTTTTGTATCTACAAGTGACATGTGACATACTAAAAATGCTAATAGATGACACAGTGTAACACTTTTTGGATTACTTTTTTATCCTGACCAGTTGTGGAAGGTGGCTGAATTTCCATATGAAGCGGCAAGTTAACGAGCTCTGTTACAACATTATTATTTTGTTCCTTACATTTACTAAATGTTCAGTGATGATTAACCATTCAAATAAATTTACTGATTATTATAAGAGTGGGGGAAATCTTTTCAGTATATACTCTAAATCCTAACCCCAAAAATATAAACTGTGACAATTACAACCTTGTTTCCAAAAAAGTTGGGATGCTGTGTATAATGTAAATAGAAACAGGATGTGCAAATCATTAAAACCCTATATTCAATAGAAAATAGTACAAAGACAACATATCAAATGTTGAAACTGAGACATGAGTGAGGATGGGGAGGGGTTCACCACTCTGTGAAAGACTGCGCGGGAAAAAAGTACAACAATTTAAGAATAACGTTTCTCAACGTAAAATTGCAAAGAGTTTGGGGATCTCATTATCTATGGTACATAATATCATTAAAAGATTCAGAGAATCCGCAGAAATCTCTGTATGCAAGGGACAAGGCTGAAAACCAATATTGGATGGCCGTGATCTTCTGGCCCTTAGACGGCACTGCATTAAAAACATACACGATTCGGTAGTGGAAATCACTGCATAGGCTCAGGAACACCTGAAAACCATTGTCAGTGAACACAATATGTCACTGCATCCACAAATGCAAGTTAAAACTCTACCATGCAAAGTAGAAACCCTATACAAGTAGTAACCATAAACAAGATCCAGAATTGTCACCGCATTCTCTGGGCACAAGCTCATTTAAGATGGACAGAGGCAAAGTGGAAAACTGTCCTGTGGTCTGAATAATCAAAATTTGAAATTATTTTTGGGAATCATGGATGCCGCATCCTCCGGACTAAAAATGAGGCACCATCTGGCTTCTCATGAGCACACATTTCAAAAGCCAGCATCTGTGATGATATGGGGGTGCATTAGTGCACATGGCATGGGTGACTTGCACATATGTGAAGGCACCATTAATGCTGAACAATATGTACAGGTTTTGGAGCACCATATGCTGCCATCCAGTCTTTTTCAGGGAAGGCCTTGCTTATTTCAGCAAGACAATGCCAAACCACATTGTGCACATATTACAACAGCATGGCTCCGTAGTAAAAGAGGTTTGGGTGATAAACTGGCCTGCCTGCAGTCCAGACCAGTCACCCATTGAAAACATTTGGTGCATTATGAAACGAAAAATATGACCCCGAACTGTTGAGCAGCTGCAACCCTATATCAACCAAAAATGGGAACACATTTCACTTTGAAAACTACAGCAATTGGTCTCAGTTCCCAAATGCTTACAGAGTATTGTTAAAAAAGGAGACGGAACACAGTGGTAAACATGCCCATGTCCCAACTTTTTTGAAGTGTGTTGCTGGCATCAAATTTAAATGGGCATGTTTGTTTCCAAAAACAATAACATTTCTCAGTTTCAACACTTGATATGCTGTCTTTGTACCATTCTCAAGTAAATACAGGGATACATGATTTGCACATCATTGCATTCTGTTTTTATTGGCATTTTACGCAACGTCCCAACTATTTTGGACTATTTTAGTTCACCCTTTTTATTTACACTTCAACCGTTTCTTAGCATTCAGAGGGAATGTAGAAAAAAGTGTATTTCACAGCCTAAGTACTGCATGTATGTATGGCGGTGTGCCAGCTCCAGCGTCTGTTGTCAGAGGTCCCATGGACAGTGCGCCCAGAGAAAAGCTAGCAAAACCCAGAATATTCCAGAGACAGACCCTCCCCTGCATAGCTACCCGCCATCAGGTGGGAACAGTAGAGGGCAACAGTAGAGGGCAAGCCGGCATTAAGAGACTAACGGCCTGCCTACCTCTATTCCCACAGACTGCAAATGCCGAGAGACGGGTGCTGCTCTGCGCCTACTGTCCGTGTCCATGGCCTTGCTTTGCGTCGGTTTACATTGATCTGTCTAGTAAATCAGAATGAATCTCAAGCCACCCTATTTGGCTGCTGTAAATGTTCAGCATTAAAAGGACAGTACATCACAGTTTCAGTATCTCTGGCCCAGAAAAAAGGATCTGTACAAAGTAAAGTTATCATGGTTCAGCAAGCACCAATGTCGTTTTTGGAGAGGTTCATCGCTTAATAATTGTCCACAGTAGTGATACAACCCTCAACTGTAGCTGAACACATAATTGTAATATTTTCTGGATATTTGCATGTTTTAAAACATTCAAACTCAACAAAAGGTAACAATTTATGCATCCATTCCATGGTCTAAGTGTTTGGTAATCTACTGCTATTTGCCATAAATCGATTATGATTTCCATTAAGCCCATTTTTCACAAGACTAAATCTTTGACCCCTTAAAACAGGCCTTGAAAATCTAAATGTTAAGTGACATCCGGCATAACGGTGTATATCAATTCAGTCTTTGATATTAGAAGAATAACAGCCTGTAACGGGGAAAAAAATTGGTTTATCTAGCATGTCCAAGTAAAAATAACCAAATTCATACAGAGAAACTAGAGAACAGACTCATATGGAGGTTTTGAACAAAATAACAACTGCACAACAACCAGATGGCAGTGTGGTTATAAAAAACAAACCTATTTTTATAATAACGTCACAATTTTGTCCCATCAAAAAAACATCAACATATTGTTTATGAGAAGAACAAGATGTATAAACAACTTAATTGCAATGAAATTCCTTCTATTAGTATATCTCTCAAATAGTATCAAAAGATGGAGAGAGCTACCTGAAATAGTTCCCACTTATCATTACTTAGCACAGAGAACATTGTGACTGTCAGACATGGTGCTTGAAAAGGCTCCTTAATACATTTCTGGTTAAGAGCCTGCTGGATTTGCTTTTTCTAATCTAATGGTAAACAAAAAGAGGAAATTGAAGGAAGAGGGTTGGAGTATTCGCTGGCATACTGGCAAAAAAGCTTTTACCATGTCTTGTCCTACCTCAAAAATTAGAATTCAGTATGTTCTTTCCACAGAAGAGTTGAAAAACATGGATAGATATTGTTTTTCGTCACAATATATTTAAAATGTGAACAAAAACCTTATTTATTTAAAAGCTTTTTTGAAACTTTAAATTTGTTTCACCACTTTTTTCGCCTTGCCCTAATTTCAACATATTTAACTGTATCCTTGGCCATTTCATCAAAACATTTCCCTACGGATTAAAGGGAGTTTCTGATTGCGGCAAGCTTTCGTCATATGCATTTGCCCCAAGCCATTAAATTTTTTTCATGTGGGTCAACGTGTTTGAGACCATTCTCACAGACTTTTGAACGCGTATGCTTCATAACCAGAACAAATGCCATGCACTTACCCAGATCGGCAATGCAGCACTGGCCATTCTTTTTGACCAGTATGTTTTTGCTCTTTAGGTCCCTGTGGGCGATGGCCGGCTTGCCCTGCGTGCCAAAGATCTCCACATGGAGGTGTGCCAGGCCACTGGCAATGGATAAGGCCATGCGGAGACAGCCCCCTGTGTCCAGGGTACTCAGCTGCAGGTAGTCATACAGGGAGCCCATCTCATGGAAGTGGGTGATGAGCCACAGCTGTGTGCTTGAATTCCGGGAAGTCATGTCCGAGGCGATGAAGCCTGCAGACAAAATGAAGGTCAAAATTAGCCAGCTTGCATAAACTGGCCCTTCTATAGAAATGTGGATAAATGTGCTCTGTTCCTGGAAAACGACATTCAATAAAACAAAGCAGCTTGTGAACACAGTCGAAAGCAGGGAACCATCGTTTTTCAAAAACAATGGCAAAGACATTTTTTCTTATTAAGATGCTACCCTAAACAATCAGTCAGACTGGTGCTGTAACTAAACATGAGTCCAAAACGGAAGTTAGGATTGGGCCCATAGAGAGGCGGTCCTGCCAGTCTGGGCTGCTCTGCCCAGTATGGTGAGGTATGTACCCAGGATGTTCTCGTGTCTCAGCAGCACTGTGTTGTAGATCTCAGTCTCTCTGAACCAGGACTTTTCATCTCTGGAAGAGAAGATCTTCACAGCCACACTTTCTCCCTGCCACTGGCCACGCCACACCTCACCATACCGGCCTTTCCCTGCAGCAGAGGAAACAATGAGGATCCGTAAGGGCACAGCAGACATTCTTAATAAGGCCTGGATCAGGTGTGCATTTTAAAATCATAATGAATAAGATCATGTGAAAATGACTGACCAGATGCCAGATTAGCACTTACAGGTTTGGAACCAAATACCAAATTTAGAGTTGGACTGATCAAATACAAAATGTCAACACAATCATCCAACTACAAAAGAAATAAACCCAGCATTAACTGGTTTTACAACAAAGTGTTAAAGACCATTTTACTTATCTTACTCAACTTTAACTTTTTTGCACAAACTAATCCTATTAACTTCTGTATATCCCTATTTGACATTGCATCAAACAAACAAATTCGTGCAATGCTGGATTTGGGGAGTTGAGTGTCACAGATGCCCTCAATGACAACTAAGAACAGTTCCAAATAAAAATAAAAACTCAAGAACACTTCTATGAAAACTCTCAGGGTCAGAGAACAGCACTAGATCTGTTTTGCAACACAAATCTCTGAACCAAAGGGGCTCCAATTTAAGATGACTTAAAGTTGAATTTCACACCAAAACCCATTTTGAAAGAGATACAGAGCCTATATATACACCTGAGTGATTTGACAAAGACAGGACAGGCTGTGGATACTGACCCACACACTCGTTCAATGTGATTTGTCGGGCTACAGTCCTCTGAACAAGGAAGGGGAGTCCGGAGCCGCTTCCCGATGTACAGGAATGATCCAGCAAGTCCTGAGAGAGAGGAGAGGGACAGACAATAAATAAACCACATCCAGGAGAACTGGATCAGCCTGTAATCCCCATAGAAGTAGGTGGCCCAGACCAAGACTCAAGAAAACAGAGCACCTGGGATTCGGATAGGAGCAAACAAAGCCCCCCTCCCTCTTTAAAG
>JACXGI010003977.1:29974-44882 GCA_016801175.1 Esox masquinongy
CCCCTCTCCGTCCCTGGTCACCCGCCCACCCCTCTTCGTCCCCGTCCACTCCTCTGACATGGAAGGCATATAAACTCACCGGCAATGTTGTTTAACCTGGTAACTAACATGGCGCTCTCTGTTGCTTAAATGTATCTCTGATGGATATCTGGCAACAAGTCATGTTAATCTACATAAAACCATCAGTGTAAAAAAGCTCCGTCTCCCTGCCTGTCTGTCTGTCTGTCTGTCCTCCCGTCTGTCTGCCTGCATGTGTCTGCCAGTCTCTGTCTGTCCACCTGTCTGTCTCCCAGTCTGTCTGTGTCTATCTGCCAGCCTGACTGCCCATCCGACTATCTGCCTGTGTCTGTCTGTCCACCTGTCTATCAGCCTGTGTCTGTCTCCCAGTCTGTCTGTGTCTGTCTGCCCATCTGCCAGCCTGCCTGCCCATCCGACTATCTGCCTGTGTCTGCCTGCCTGCCTGCCTGTCAGTCAGTCTGTCTCGTCTGTCTGCCCGCCCACCTATCGGCCCGCCCACCTATCGGCCCGCCCACCTATCGGCCCGCCCACCTATCGGCCCGCCCGTCTGCCTGTCTCTGTCCCCTCGTCTGTGTGTGTGTCAGTCTCTATCTGCCCATCAGTTTGTGTTTATGCCTGTCTGCCTGCGTGTCCGTCTGCCTGCGTGTCCGTCTGCCTGCGTGTCCGTCTGCCTGCGTGTCCGTCTGCCTGTCAAATAAGGGGCTTCCTGCTGGGGAAACAGCAGTAGTCTCTGGTGATTAGTGAGCTGAGGGGGAGATTTGATCTAATCCCAGACCCAGACTGGAAACAGGCGCAATGCTGCAAAGCCTTTTATTTTTATCTCCTCTCCAGGCCTCTGCAGAGTGCCATGGCGGACACTAGAGAGCAGTATTCAGCAACTCCTTCAAACATGCCAGAGAAAAACAAACAAGTACAGAACTAAAATGGAAAAAAAATGAAAAATAGATGCTGCATGCATAAAACAACAGCTGTGTGAAAGCAATTTGGAAAAGGACAGGAATGCTAAAAGAAGCCATAAATCCAAGTGCTAACTCATTTGGTGGAGTTTTGTGGGAGGGTAGATCTGGACTGTGGATCGAGGTGGAGGACAGAGGAGCGGAGGGGGCTCAGTCACAGCATTACCATAATCATAATCACGGCAGGCGCCCAGGGCTACAGAAGGAGGGCCACATGCGTTTTAGGGAAAAGGCAGCCTTTTTTTTCCTGCCACCACTGTTCCTAATAACTTCACTTTGGCTGCTGCCAAGCACTTTTTAATTATACTGAAACAAACTTTCAGCCGCAGCATATTTGGGGTTTCCGTTGCCAAGTGCTCTGATGGGCTTTGAAAATAGCCTGATATAGATTCAACCTCAGCAATTCTAGCACCCCCAGCACTGGGTTATCAATAGGACTGGTCACGCCGAACTGCTTCCACTACGACTGTTCTGGTTTCGTTTTAAATTAAAAATACATGCGACTGTCTGGGTCTTGTGGTGGATAAACTGCTGAAGATAATCAACCAAATACTGATGACACCATTATTTCACTTAATTAGCAAAGATTCTAAAAAAAAAAACAACAAAGAGAAACAACAGAGGCAATTTTCTCAAAATCGAGTGAATCCGAAAAACACATGCATTTAATATGCTTGAGTAAAACAATATGCAAGATTTTTGATCACAGTGGTAAAACAAATCATTTCATTACTAAAATCAAGGGGAAAAAGGTAATTACGGTTAGGAAGGCCGACAACACGACCAGGAAAATGGACAGCATGCTACCTAGCACACACACTCCAGTCTAGCATGCACACTAATGCTCTTTGAGCTGAACATTGTTTGAGGGTCCGTAGAGGTCTTTTGCAGTGCTGAACTGGAAGGATTCTAACAAATTGACCGAGCTGGACTGCATGGATTCTAACAGCACTGAACAGAGTTTGTTTTAACTTTAAGATCACCTTTAAGGTGTTTTGGTGCTAATCACAACAAATTAACATAACATATTACTATGGACCTAATAGTAGAAAAGTCCTGCTTTAGGATTCTTGAAGAATATGGGTGCTGGTTGGGTTTTATGACAGTGTGATTCTGTCCTACTCACCGCCAGTGTGCTTTCCCCCACGTTGGAAGCAATGAGTCCATCAATGGTGCCGTATTCGGCTTCCCGGGCTGTCAGCCTCTCCATGTGGTTCTGATGGATCCGTCTGAACACCAGGATGGCAATACCCGAGAGGACGATGAGCACGATGACCGGAGCCACGATGACAATGGCCAGGGTGGTGACGCTGTAGTTGGGCAGATCGCCTGCTGTGAGAACAAGAAATATGTTCAGGTTTATCCCAAAGAACCCAAAACCTTTCAGTAGTATGTTTGGACTATGAATAAGAGCCCAGCTGCCCGGGGTCAAACACAGCATTCACAAAATCCCCCAGCTTTGGTAGGCATCTTTCAAGGAGAGGTGATGCTAACAAGGCATGTTAAAGAACACATTCACTGTTTTGCTACTCCCCCCTGCACCCCCTGTCGGTTCTGCCCAGGCCACACAGACTGAGGACACTGGCTTCTGGTGCTGAGGGACAGACATTAGATGTATTAGATGTTGCAGAAGCAGCCACAATAAACAGACAGACACTGGCAGGCAGGGAGGCTGAGGTAAAACACACTGCAGCAGATAGCCACAGGTGGACCAGCCGCTGACACCACCACCACTTCCAACATGTCTGATATGACCACCGCACTCCAAACACCCCTGAAGGGAAAAGACTGCAGAGCCCTCAGTACTGACAAAGCTCCCTATGTTCTTCCTAGCATGCTGAACTCCTCCTACTCCAGACAGCAGTCTGGGGGAACGGAATATGAAGAAGCTAACCTAGCTCAACATACATTACAAAAAAAAGAAAATGATTTTAGAGAGGGATTATCGAATGTGTCTATAAAGTCTCAAGTCTATATCTATATATTTTAAACTCGACAGGTTTGATATAAACAGGATGTGTCAGTAACATTTCATTAATGTAAACAGACAATGCGTTTGCTCAGCATGGTTAGACACCTGCATCTGAAAATATAATTATTTTACCAGAAATGACAGTTAAAAAGCCTTTATGTGAAAAAACTGACTGAATAACCACATTGAATAATCATATTGAAGTCCCACGAGGACAATGTTCTATGGTCCTCAAAAGAATTAAGGACAGAAAGCTGTTTATCAGGCTACAGATGAAATGAGGTTATGATGAATTTCATAGGGTGTAGAAAGAGCTAAGTGACACACTTGGTACTCAATATTGAGGGTCGCGTTCTGCTAACATGATGACTGATGCATAGCTGCTTACGAATACAAAGCAAATGTCACTCATTAGTTTTAATGAGTTTTAAAAAAGTACATATTTTTGTATATCAGCGTCGAGCCCCAGGGAGAACCATCTGGCCCGGGGCTGTAAAACATGGAACCCTAGAACACAGGTCGACTGCCACCCCCTTGATGAGGCACTCCTGCCCCCAAAAGGGCCACCAGGGAAGCAGCTCAGTGCAGCTGGGAGTGGAAGAACAGTAGGATGCACTACCCTGACCCACAGGTTAAGTTTTCGTTTTCATTATTTCTTGCCACTTTGTTAATAAAGTCCCTCCAAGGCCCCAATCACTGGCACAGTGTCCATTCTGTCTCTCCCCTTTACAACATATTTAGGAAATAATGCATTTTTATTACTTGAATAATTTGCTTTTAGCACTAATTTTATTACTAATTCCAGCCCTTGCTTTTTCTATTGGAGATAGGTGACCACAGCTGCGCAGCACAATCAGACTGCATCTTAAAATGGGACCCTATTCCTTAGGCATAAGTAGTGCACCATGTAGGGAATAGGGTGCAGATTGGGAGGCAGACTGTCTTTCTCCATTCCCAGGAGGCTTTGCCCTACAAGTCTGCGACAGACCGCACTGACAATTTCAGAGCGGACATAGAAGGAAGCAGATTGTGACTAAACAATATGCAAACGTGTGTCTGTTTTTTCTTAATGTTCCCTGCTCTGCTGTGAGGGTGCCTAAGGTGGAACTGCCCTACGGGACTGAGAACCGACCTGACAGACAGAGGACCATGCAGCAAACCACTGAGGGAGACAATTTCACGGGCCGCAGCATCGCGTCCTTGCTGGAGAATGGCCAAGTAGACGGAGCGTCCTAAGACTTAAAAAAAACCCAGCAGAACTAACTCTGGTGGACGGTCCGAATAAAAGAGAAAACCCAGACTGTTGTTCACACTGGGTTTGACAATGAGGCTAATCTAGAAGAGCATGGTTATTGAATGAACGGGGCAGAAGAGCCCATCCCAAAGATAACCACCATGACGCGTCACCACTGGCTTATCAAAAGAGCACCTGCCTCATCACGCCGGTAAAGCAAACACGAACCGCAGAAGAACATACGGCCCAGAACGTCGCTTTGTTTTCATGGCATTGACAACCTCGGTTGGAATGCAAATGCGCATCACAATAACCTCCCATTAGAATACAGATCCCTGTACGAACGAATGTGAGGCCTTCACGTGCGTCCACAACGACAACCTGTCCCCTACAGTTCATGAGTTTGTTTTATAGGTGTGCACTAAATAGGCAATAGGGCGCTAGTGGACACACATTGAGGATGCTATTTATTTACCCATGACGGGCAGCTCCACTGTAATGTTCATGTTACACAGATGGCCTTGGCAGCACTCCACGATCTGGTCCCGGGTGGGCGGCGTCTTGCAGGTCAACCTGCTCTGCTCGTACACCTTGAAGCAGCCCTTCTGGTAGACCAGGGCCCCGTCGCTGACCGTCAGACTGGAGAAGCAGTGCTGCCCCACGCAGCGCTGCCCGCTGGCACATGACCGACCCTCACACACACACTCGTGCTCACCGGCAAACTTCGCTTTCTCCTCTGGACAGGGAGCAGGAAGACAGGAGTTATTGGGTGAAGATGTGGGTCATGTTTTGCATTAGGAATTGGGGAGGGGAGAGTTGACCCTTGATATGTAACCAGCCACACAGTTGGGGTTCTTTTGCGACATATACAATAAACATTATCACCTCTATGATATAAACTCAAACTATAACTGATTTAATTTAATTAACTCTAAAAAACTAAAATAAGCGAGTCGGAGACTCAGTGAGGTAATGAGGATTAAACATGTCGGCTTATGTGAATTAGTGTCTGTGGAAACTGGGTGGTGCATTTAACCTTTTGCTGGTGCGTCCATGCTAACGTTCATGTTACACAGGTGCCCTTGGCAACACTGGACTATGTGGCTGGAGGAGGGAGGGGCGGAGCAGGCGGCTCGCCCCTGGTCGTCGTCCTGAAGGCAGCCCTTCTGGCCAACCGCCGCCCCGTTTTCAGCCACAGTCATGGAGGAGAAACACTGCTGGCCGGTACAGCGCTCCGCGCCCTGGCATGACGGACCCTCGCACGCGCACTCGTTGACGGGTGAGGCACGTTCCCCTTCCTCGCCTGGTCAAAACAACAACAGACCAGACGAACGCTTGTGATTCTCGTTCATTTAGACTCGCAAAATTGTCCAGCTCATTCTGCGGAGGGCAGAGCGGTCTGCGTGCTTCCAACACTCCCCCTGTACCCGAGTGATAAATTAGGGTCGTTCATTAGTGAGGAACTCCACACACCTGGCTGTCTGGGCCTTAAATTGAACACAAATTGAAAGGAAATAAAGCCAGCAGACTGTTGGCCCTCTGTGAAATAACTGACTGAGTTTTGATAAATATAATGATTCTGGTTACATTTTGTTTATGCACATATTCCCTTATGCCCAAATGGCATCCACACAAATGAACACAACATGTAAATGTGTCATTAGTGGTAATGTGCTGCTCAGGTTGGTAAGTATCAGTGGTGTAAATGTTAGTGACTCAGCACATTGCCTAAGTGGAGAAGGGCAAAATGCAAGTCTATGAGCATCACGCACCCATTTCGGCTAATGTCACATTCATGTTACAAAGGTCGCCGTGGCAGCACTCCACCATCAGGTTAGGGGATTGAGGGCTTCCGCAACTTATAGATCCCTTGCCACTGCCCACAATGCATCCCTTCTGCTGAACAGACATGTTGTTCTGGACTGAGAGGGTGGAGTAGCACTGCTGGCCAAAACACCGGTCTCCAACGCCGCATGGCGGCCCGTCACACAGGCACTCGTAGTCACCGGCGAGGCCATAATCTGCCCGGGAAACAGTCAGAGGAACAGAGCGTCTCGGTAAACCTCAAAGAGACAAAACTCCCAATATCAAATCACACTCGGTGGCTATTAATGAAAAGAAACAATTTTAAACGTCGCTGACAATGGCAACACTGGCACAAAGCACCCGTTGGGGTGTGTGAATGACGTGGTCGTGGTTTGGTCCTGTGCAGCTGTTGCTATATTCAACCTCGCTCATCCTGATAATGAGGGTTAGCAGCTAGCGGCTACACTACAGTAGCTGATGGAGAATAACAGGTCTCTTTCCCCAGCCAGCCACACAGTGATGGCGAGAAAGCATCGGTTCTCCAGAGCTCCGTCTGAGAGCTTGTCACTGCAGTTTTTAAAAATGCTGCGAGACAGCGGGAGAGAGAGAAGGTGAGAAGAAGCACACCCTTGACGGAAACAGTGAAACTCCCTACGTAGATTCAGGGCCATGTACGTGGACCTGCTGGATGGGTTTCATTTTATGACACCCAAGCACCCCAATTTATTTATGAGAACAGACACATTTTTGTTCCTTTCTGTTCACGGTGCAATTCAGTCACACCATCACCCTGATGAAATCTCCAACTGGTTTTCAAAAAGTGATCTCACCCTATCTAGAAGTGAACTCACCCCGTCTCAGACAGATCACCATTAATCTAAATCAGGTTCAGGTGTGCAAGGATGTCTGGAGAGGGGACTGCTCTCTGTTTTAATAGCATGGAATCAGTTGTCAGTCTCATAACATCGTCTAAACTAATGATTGCTTTGCAGGACGAGACTTTCCAGCCGGAAGGAGATTTCAGATGGATTATCATGTGACCAGAGGGCTATTTAAGAAGGTTCTCCACATGGGATTTGTTCCCCGTGTGGTGGGAGGGTCAATACGCTAACATCACAGCCAATCAAAATACTGGTTGGTAAGTATTAATGTGAAACACCATCATTCCACTATTACTGCGGATATATTATAGATAGTTTCTGAAATTACAATGCAAAAAAAAGAAGCATCATCTTACCTTGCACAGTGGAAGAGGGTAAAACCAGAACTATGAAGACCAGCAGAAACATGTCGCCATTTAACATTGTAGACCTAGAAAATGCAGAGATGGGTTGAGGCAATTAGTTGGCCATCACATTTACACATTTACATGTCAGTTAGCAGAGCACATGTCCATATTGGAACTGTGTGCAAAGTATATGGACATGCATGACAGCTGTCTACCCACATTCAGAAGATTCCTTAAAATACTGGCAGCAACAAGCAGCATCTGTACACATTTCTTTGTTTCATCCACCAAAATGACTGAAAGGCAATGCTGTTGCAGGAGAAAAGCAGGCAGACTGAGAGGGAAAGATGTGCAGGGGTCTCAGAGCACAGGGACATTTTACAGGGAAAAAGAGACCTTTCGCTGTCTGTACTAAAGAGTCAACAGCAAGTTGAAAATGCTCAAGTAAAGTGGGTCTCATGCCTTCCTGTTGTCCTGGCAACAAAGCATTGAGTGGCAAGCATTGGGGAGACTGGTACGCTCCTATTGGCTAAGACACGCTGTGAGAGACAGCAGATAGACGGGAGGACGAGGAAAAGGAGAGCAGAGATGGGTGCACCGAAGTGGAAGCCCAAATAATAACGTAGCAAATGAAGAGGTCGTGGACAATCCTTCGATACGGCACGTGTTGTTAGGCACATAAAACAAACAATCAAGTGCTCATTCACGCCTGTCGGCTTCCGGCTGCACGAGTCAGACAAGCGGCGTCATGCGTTACAGCAGCACGTCTGCAGCCCACTGAAAGAAGACGGCAGGTTTTTCCAAACGATCCCAGTACACATTTCACATGGATAACATTTGTATGTTGTTGGCAGAAAAACACCCCCCCCCCCGGGTGTTTATGACATACTAAGCCTGGGCTGACCGTTATCCTGGTAGTGTGTGTGTCTGCTCCCTGATAAATACCCCAGTGTGTTTCCCCAAAGCCTTTGTGCCTGCTCCCAGACATAAATGATTAAGCACACAGTGTTAGCGTTACCCTGATGGCGTCTGTATGGCCCCGCTCGCACACAGACCACATGCTGCTCCTTTAATCAGAGCACAAAACAGAGGCTGCCTTGAGAGATAATCAGCGGCTCCTGTACAGGGTAGAGCGGGGACGGGAGGGGCACCCAGGGGGCACATAGGGATGGCCAGGGGGCAACACGAGGGCAGTGATGGAGAAGGGGGGGCTGGAGGACAGGGGGCCACCCAAAATGAGGACAGGACAGAGACGGGTTGGGGGAGGGGCTATGTTGGTTAAGGTGGGCTGTATAGTTTGGTTAGGGTTTGGTCAAGTTTAGGGTCCAAAGGAAAGACTGCAAGATTCCCAAAATGTCAACATTTCCAGAAAATCCTGTTAAGACCTGTCTGTAAATCTTGCTTATTACCTCCAGATTCCTTGAATCTTTGGAAAAGCCAGTGGCATTTTGCTGCAGGAGCTAGGAAGAGCATAAAATGACAGGAATTGTCCAAACAGCCAGCAGGAAGCTGCCCTTCAGGACCTTAATTTCCATCCCTGACAGATCAATATACTGCCTTCATTACCTGCCCACTTAATCTGCTCAATCTCCAGCCTTCAACCGAATGGAGTTCTTCAGTCTCTTGCATGCCACATAAGGACCGTCTTCTGAGCGTTTCATGAATGACTGTCCGCCGTCACGTTAAGAGAAGGTTGCCACCTGATTTCTTAGCCTAATGTTTGAAGCATATCAGAAGGCAGAACACAATCAGCAACTTGAGACCGAACTGAAGGGGCAGTCGATCAACACACTCCCTCCTGACTGGAGACATCCGACCGGGCCTTGAGAGAGGGACAAACCAGGCCGGTAGCATGTGCGGAAAACATTGAGCAGAGCACGTAGGTGACTTTCTGGAGATGCACGGCAGTGCTGTGCTTCTGTGCTCCAGGTCGGAATATTCAGGCAGAGTCCTTGGCTGCTGTGTGTTACACAGAGCCGATGTCCTGCCAGAGCAGGGCTCCCCCTGCCCACACCGTTTCAGACACATTCTCAGGGAGGGAGGTCAGGCAGTTCTTCGTGGTTACCGTATTCTGTTTATCTTGGGCTAAACAGAATATGGCAACCTGTTTATCTTGGGCTAGTGTCTAGCATCACTGTAATACAGTTGGCCAAGGGACTTATAAAGGGGGTTGGGGGAGGATCAAATACAGATCGCCCTCTAAAGAAAATAAGCATGGGATTGGAAGGGGGGGGGGGTGCTGGCTGAAGGAGGGCTTTGCTGAGATGTTGTCTGAGGACCGAGAGGAACCAAACACAGACAAGGCCAAGCTGTAGTCGGAGGCAGTTTGAAAAAATAATCTGGTTTCCTGAAATCCTTGTCTCTTATCCTGCAGCTGGGGCCTTCTTGAAAAGTACATCAGTGGGAATGCTCGAGGTGATTAGCATGAAACGATTCCCTGCTCCTTTTTAAAACCGTAGGCCTGCATTTGCATTACAATGAGCGTTTCGGCATTGACTGTTGAGTCCCTGTGTGCAAGGCAGATATTTGGATTGATTAATCCTCATTCACCCGACCATCCATGGACACAGACAGAGTAAATAGTCTATGTGTACTTGTCACATAGTGTACAATTGGCAGCAATGTGCTCAGGTAACGACTGGTGCAGCTGTGTATAATACATTTTATCTATGAGAACGGCAGTCTTTCCAGACCCAGTGTATGTTTTGCGTATGAATTGCTGCTTGAGATTGGGCTGGGAGCCCTACAGGAGGTGCTGAGTCATCAGGCTGCCGAGCAGGGAGACAGGAGGTGGAATCTGTGTCTGAGCTTGGCTGGCAGAGTTACCATGGCACAAATAGCCCCAGCACCAGGGGAGCCAGGCTGAGGGAGAGGCTGAGCCGAGCTGCCCCAGTCTTGGCTTGCTCCAGGGCCCATCATCTCCCCTCACGTGTCACCATCGTGCTCAGACAAGAGCGTGACAACAGGGACGCGCAGATGGATCGCTCCGAGCTGGATGTGGGTGGGACACAGACGGCGGTGAGGGCGAAAGCATCCCTCTGAACACTCAGATCACCTTCACACAGCAGACTAGCGCTGCCCATCCAATCAAACCACCTCAGTCAGATGGCCAGTCTTTGCCAGCGGCCAAACAGCCAAGTAAATCGGAGTAAACAAAGCAACGCAGACATAGGTTTGCATTGTTTATGTCATGTGGATGTTTATACAACCTATTTGGTAAATCTAAAGAGTGAGAACAGAGTATAGCCTGGGTTCTAGATAGGAGCAGAGAATAGCCTTCCCGATAGCAGGAACACTATCTGTACCAAACAAATCAGGCTTTACGCTAACAAGAACCGCTTCACTTCTGAGTTTGGACAGAAACACTTTGATCGTTTCTTGATAGCAGCAGCAACAATAAATTGAACAACTGCAGGCTGTATGGGAGAATGTGGACCAAAACTGCACAACAAGTTGCAGCATAAGACTGGTTGTGACATGCAGAATGCCAGACACAAATAGAAAATAATCCCATCCTATTCACATGGGGACAAATGTGCAGTTTTAACAACCACAGATGTGTGTTTTTATGATAGTATACGGAGCGCAGGGAGAAAATGTCCTTGCATTCAACTGAACAAAAGAACAGCAAAGAAAGGCCCCTGGCAAGTGTAAGTGTAGTGGTTAAAATCAAGAGCAAGGACCACTTCTATTAACCAGACTGTAAAAAAAAGGCTCTGTTGTAGCTTTTGTTCTTTTGTTTTCCCTTGTGGCAAAATCAACTTTCATATTCAGGCAGCAGTTTTCACTTCCATTTAGTGACATTACACTTACAAGTACATGTCATCCTATGAAAACAACTGAAAGTGAAATCAGTCAATCAATAGACAGTCAAAAGAATTTTGGGCCTGAAAACAACCCTTGCCTGCTAAATCATTACACTCATGATAGGCAAAAAACAACTGGGCGGTTGCCATAATCACAACAACCCAGTTCATTGGAAGACAACACTCATTAACCTATGTAAATCCGCCCTTGCCGAGGGCCTCATCAAATGGGAGATTAAAGAGATAAAATGAAAAGCAGGCCTCCGTGGCCCCAGGACCCTATGGAATCTAACGCCCCATTTGGCTCATTTTAGCCACGCCCGGGCCACTCTACAGTACCTCAATCAAAGTTGTCTCTCGTAAAGTGTAAAGAATGGAATCAGATTTAAATGGCCCTTTGTTTGCAAACTCACAGTACTGACAGTTCCATCTTGCTTAGAGAGACGTTTCTTTTTTTGTGCAATTTAGACCTAATTTTTCAAATACTTTTAGTGTCACCCACATCTTTTTGTTAAAGTTCCATACCTGAGCATCTTTGGCTGACTTAACCACTAAGAATCTATTTAAACTACAAGAACTGTGGAGAAAACAACTGCATTTAAATGCGTAGCATATGCACACAGCGCTTTTGACCCCAGACCCCTGACCCAGAAGGCGTATAAACTCAACTGACAGTGTTGTTTACCTGATAATTAACATAACGCTCTTCTCTATTGAACAAGTGTTGTTGCTGGTTTTTATATTGACATGCCTGTAAGCACACAACGACATGAGATGGCTGTACAGTTTCTTTAAGGACACTTTTTAAGGCACATGACTGTGGGTTTTTTGGTGAGTCCATTCACTACCACAAATATGGCTCATGCAAGCGACTAAGGCAGCCAAAGAAGTTCAGGAATGGAACTTTGACCAAAAAAATTTCTGGGTGATGCTAAAACATTGAAAGTATGTGGAAAATGAGATCTAACGTGAAAGGAACAAAAGTAATATCAACCAAACATCAGGTTTGGTTCCAATGTGTAGGACAGGGTCCTTTCTAAAACACACACTATGTAATTAGCCTATGCAACAGATTTTCTTTTAGCTATACTTTTTCCATCAGTCTGGCTAGAAAAATTTACAAAAGACCCTCCTGATAAGGAATAGGCTTGAAATGTTTATTTCACCTCGGCATCAGATGATCCATTCTTCACTAGAATGCAGTTTGGTTGTCTGTCAGACAACCCATGATGCTCTGGGATAACGTTGGCAGCAACTACTGATGTAGTAAAAATCATGTTTACTCTGAAATTACATTTGAGGTAAGGAGATGGAAAAACGATTCCTATGAGCAATATGACACCATCGAATGCCACCTCGAATTGGAACGGTCACATTCAGCCTCAACCTCTGACACCTTACACAGGTAAGACATAAGCACAAATAAGGAAAAATAAAGAAGGCTCCAGCGCCACAGCACTCAAATGTTTTAATGTCTCAAAGACTGATTGAATTCCAGAACGATCAAACAGAGTACACGCTTTGTGCTAACAAAACTGTAATAGCGTTGTGAAGACACTCAAAACAAGGCGACAGCATATTGATGGCTATACTAGACTTCACCCAGTAGCGGTCGCCATGGCACTGTTATGTTCATTGTCGGACCACTATCGCAACACCGAACACAGGCCAAGTCAAACATGGTCTTCATGACCTTCAGAAATGTTTGCAGAAAGTGGAATGCACAAACAGTTTCCCTCCAAATAACCGTCTGATAAAGTTCACTGTGCAGGAGTGACACAGCTCTCTGAGGAGTGACTTGATTAGTAACTCACAGATTGGGTCCTGGTTTTCTTCACACTGTTGGACCTGTTTGGTCACACTTCATTCAGGGACAACATTCTAAAGATACAGTGTGGATTCCGAGGCCAAAAAAAAGCAACACTCTAAAATGACAGGGTTCTAGCCACAAGAAGAATCATAGGCAACATCACTAGGCCTGGGGAATTGCAATCAGTTTGTATTGATTATATATGTTCTTTGGCAGAAAGTGAGCTTTGTGGTTGAGAATTGGCTTAACAAGATCACCCCCCTCGCCCCCAGCCCATCCTCATGGGTCTCCATGTCAGCCTGAGTCTTCCCACGCTGGCCTGAGTCCCACACACTCAGCACAACCGCAGCTGGACCTTCTCAGTCGCACCCTGCTGTCAACAGAGGTTTTATGATCTGGGTTTCCTGATATATTCTGTGGGAGTGGTACGCATTCCCATTTAATTGTTTCTTCAACTACAGAGGACAGCTGACAGAACATTGTTGTTGTTGATCGGCTGGATCTCATCAGTTGCTGACCATGATGCATCGGGGCGCACCAACGCGGCAACGTTCAGCGACATTATCTTGTCTCCGGTTAATACGTTGAATCATCAAGGAACACAATGTCATATTGAGCAGAGATGAGGTGACAGTGACGTTTGGGAGACTATTTATAAAGGTTCAGTAATGTCTCAGGTGATATTAGCTGGTTGTCCCTGACAAAGCCAGGGTTTGGAGGGTTAAAAACAACATACCACAAAATGCATCTCAAAATGGGGAAGAATGTCCTAGTGGAACTGCAGTACAGCACACAAACACATGTTTCATATTAGAGAGAGTAACTAATGTTATACTGCAGACAACAATCCTGGAAAACATTTTGGGTTGCATGCCTCTTCTCAAACTAATGTCATATTCTAAGTATTTACATATTGCAAACAAATAGCCTATATCATTTTCTTTGACTGCCGTCTCAATGGATTATTACAAGCATTAAATCACCACAGAAAATATTGCTTATGACACCTACAAAAACTGGTAAATAACTGTCTGAAGACAGGCGTAAACAAAATAAGGGAATACTTAAAAAATATTTTTCTTTAAAAGGAAACATCAATTCACAACCACAGAAAACAAGAGATCAATCAGAGGTCACTGCACATTTGGGGAATTGTCTCCATACAATTACAACCTTTTAATTCTATTAGTATTCTACACGGAGAAGCAGAGCTCAAACAGCCATAACTTTCCCCCTAACAGCTGAGCGATCAGAGCGCTGAAGCGAGTGACTCGCTCATAAAATGTGTATTGCAGACTGTCTCCAGTGCAGTCTCGTCGTAATGGGGGAGAGAGAGAGAGAGAGGCAGAGAGAGACAGAGGAGGCAGCAACACTGCGGATCTAGGTCTGCTCTAGTCTGCGCAGGCAGCAAACTCCAGTCTTTTCCTTGTTCGCCTTTCACCCACATTTGAACAGAGAATAGAAGCTGAAATCAATAGCAGGCTGAAGAGCCACCAAAAGAGAGCTACCCAGTAGCATCGGATCACACTCACAGACACACTATTAAGACCCAAGTCTGGATGGGTCACAGTCACTCTCTGTCTAACATCCTGTCTAGCACAGAGCACAGGCAGCAGAACCCTCCAGGTCCCAGACGACTGGGCTACACTCATCCTGATACGCTTCGTCTGCACAAGGCTTATGATTATTAAAGGCTCAAGGATTTCCACTAAAAATAACATGCCGACAAAGAGCCCCATCCGAAAAAAAGCGGCGAACAAACAAGGTGAAACGGGCAAAGCGGTCCGCGTGATGTGCTCCTCCGGCCTGGCCAGGTGCGCCGCTAATCCGGACAGAAAACTAAAAGCTCAAACTTACTGGCATGTCAGCACTCGGCCACACGCGCGGTCAGGAGCGCCAGCCTCGCAGCTGATGGGTCCTTAAAGAGATTGCTGCTCCTTCTCTGGAGTGTCTGCCAAGTCCGTCCCCCCTCTCTCTCTCCCTCTGTCACTCCCTCCCGTCTCCCCCACCCTCCCTCTCAGACAGGCACATTCAAACACACAGGGATACACCCAAACGCCCGCATACAGTGTCACACA
>JACXGI010003977.1:44982-58029 GCA_016801175.1 Esox masquinongy
AGCCAGACAGGGCTCTCTCTCTCTCTCTCTCTCTCTCTCTCCCCCCCCCCCCCCCATCAAGGCAAGCTCTTTCCTTCTTCCTCTCTCGTACAGTTTCAGCCCATACTGCCAGCTGTTTCTGACAGCCAAATTATTGTGCACAGAGAAAAGATTGCCAAGGACTATTTTTCCCTTCCTCCTCTCTCTTGCCTCTGCTTTCTGAAACGCTCAGGCCTCTCTGGGCAAATTATACCCTTGATGGTGCTCTGAAAAAGCTGCGGCAGAACGGATCTGTTCAGGAGGCCAGCATATCTGCTCTGACAGAAGTGGATCTCATATCATGTAATGTGGAAATAATGACTTGGATAATGTTTAAGGGCGAGAATGAACAATAATCTGTTCCAAGTCAAAACAATTTACATTAGTATGACGGGTAGGAAATTATTTACATTGAACCTAACATTGGGGCACTAAAGCTGTTTGACAGAATATAAACATCAGAAAATTTCCTATTGCGGATTACTTTTAGTAAACAATTTAGGTTCAACAGCCTCTATGGATAAGTAGTAGCAATTCAGTCTAAGTAAAAAAGAGGTTTTAAAAAAAAAGATGAAACCCCCTCTACTAAATACTATACAGAATAAATAAGGAAACATAATTACAACACGTTGCTCCACCATCAAAAAAGCTTCAACAAACATTATATTGGTGTGCCAGCTTTGTTAACTGTGAAAGCGTTTAAACATGATACGTTCGTGAAGAAAGAAAAGGAGTGCCAAAGGAGGGGTAGGCTAGACTACCAGAGATTTTCCTAACACTCAGTACACTGTCACGAGCCACGGGCACAATGATCATATTGTCAGGACGGACTGCTGGAGAAAGGGCTTATCAGGACTTTATGGGTCAGTGAGCAGGCATGATCAAGTCAGACCCTTCACTTGAACTGAATAGAGCCAGAGAGCATGGCGTGACTGCTGGGTCTGATCTGCGTCTCCGTCCAGACTGACTGACGTCCTGTTATCTGACTGCTATCAGCAGACTCTGGGACGCGAGTCACTCAGCTCGCCAGCCGCCTAACAATGGCAGCCTGACCTAAGACGAGGCCTGGGTCCTTAGCGAAACACACTCCAGTTCAACAAGCTCTCATCGACACTGCTCCATTACTGGGTGGTAGGAAAAAGCATGCAGAAGGGCTTTACTATTCTGAACAGCTTTACCCAAAGCAATTTCTACCAGTATTCCACCAACTGTGGAGTAAAGGGAAGAGCTACAGTTTCCCTCCAGTGTTGACACCAACCAAAGAAATGACCTTTGTATTCCGACAGACCCACTTGTCTATCCCATGAGTAAATTCGCCCACCAATACACTCATCGCTCACATATGTTAGTGTCAACAGTACGACCGTCAATCATCACCAGCATCAAAAAGACACTACCTTCAAGGCTCAAGCCAGGCGAGCAATGAAGCACGCCTGCCTGGACACGTCCCAATGATCTCACATAGGACCCAGAGTAACCTGATTAGTCATTTTAGATACCAGAGCCTTTACACATCATCCCCATCATCATCAAAATACCCTTTTGACTCATTTAATCATGCAGGGTAACCTTGGATGCAGTATGACACACTGGAGAGACACTGATGTCCATGGGATGTAAGGAGATGTGTTTATTCTACAGGAATCCAAAAAGGGACAACTGACATTCAGATTGACATTTATAGTTTAATAACTTTGAGAAGTTAGTCTGTCAGAGGTTGTTTTAATGCTTATAAACTACGACAAAAGTGAATAACGAATACCAGACTACTTTGAAACAAATGAGGCAAAAAGATTAACCAGCCTTCTTTTACTTGCCTTGCAACTTCAGTCAAATAACATTTATTTCAAAACATTCTTTACATTCTTCAAACGTTTTCTCCATTCTTCAAAGTTTTTTTTTCCTTTTAGGAGCAACACATAACAAAGGATGTTTAAATAAATACAACTATGTGATGTATTCAATTTGTTAAGCCTAAGTGCAGCTATTGGCCAAAAGTAATTACTTAGTGTGCTGTCTAAAAGAAGTGACCTGTGAACTATCAGGTAGTTATTAATGTGTGTTCCAATGTCGTTAAATATTTAGTGTCTTCACCCTCTCTGGCTACATTGTGATGCTTATTGCCCAGCGTGAGATTGATGGAAGCACACGATAAAGAATGAGTGATGCTCCCAACCCAGTCTACATGACAAAGGCACACTAACAAAGTAACAACTGGACGCAATTTTACGCCGAGTGACTACCTCTGCGCCAAAGAAATAGCGTCGTCCATGATAAGTTAAATAAATACTGAAAAACATCTTATCTACTTGATTTACTTTAATTAAGGAATTAAGGAGTTTTCGATATTATTACTTGACTATTATGAGGCTGTTGTGGCATTCCCGTCAATCGCAAACAATAACAGAAAGCAATCCATTTTATTTTTGAATTGTGTATTTTTTTTAAAATCCAGATTCTGAAAAATAAAGTAGCCAAAAATAGGCCTTGTATTTCTATGAGAAGTTATCTGGTAGACAGAGATTTGAACGTGCCACTGACTTTCCACCACCCACCAGACTAGTATGTCTTGTAACATAATACGCAAAATAATATAGTAAAAATGATAGCAATTAATCCTCAATAAATAATAATTAAAAATATCTTACCTTGCATATGCTACACGTATAAAGTGCTTTGAGAACGCACTGACGTAGCTTAATGTGCTTACAGCACAAGCAAGCTAGCATACTCTGCCATCTCCCGAAAAAATCAGCGACAATAATAGCCTATTTGTTTTCATGCCTTCAAAAGCAAGACTCCGGTTTCAGCCGACATTGCCGTTCTTTGACTTCGATAATCTGCAATGTTACAATTCAACGAACGCTCATAATCCAAAGTCATACAAAGTTGTAGTCAGTTGTAACTTCGCCGACGTTCCATAAGCTTTGGTGTCTTTACTCGATATTGGTATGGAGCTACGCTACGGTAAACTCTAGGAGGAAGTAACCCTGCAACTCACTGTAATTAGAGGAGCATTACCACATCATTTCCTCTGCGCATATTCCCACACCAGCCACCTGGGGAGGCGGTCACCAATGATATTTGAATTGGAATATAGACCTGTCTTGCAAAAAAAATCACGATATATGATTGCCTATGTTCAACACATGTTCTTAATGAGACCTACACTAAACTAAAGAAAAAAATAACTCCAGGTAGATACTTCAGGATTAAAGTGGAGTTAGTTTTATACTGAATATGCATTTTTCCGCGTCTATAATACCAAGACAAACATTAAATTACGGGAATGCATGTATTCTAAATCAAGGGAGGTTGTACCTCTAAATTTACCACTCACGTTTGTATAGTTAGAACTCTCAAAGCCGGAGGTATTTCTATTATTAGTATTTCTATTATTTCTACTTCAAATGTTAACAAAAAAACACACACACACTGAGATTATAATTTCTAACAGCTCTTTTAAAAATCAATAGCTATTAAAAAAAGCATGTTATGGTGACTACGCTTCTGAAAAAGCAGGATGGACTTTCCACACCTTTTATTTGTGATGAATAAAAACATAATTTAATAGATCTAAAAAAACATGCCGTGGATATGACAATGAAACATTCTAAAAATTCTCCCCTGAATATATATATTGGAAACAGCACGTTTTCTGTAATAGCTTTTTAAGAATGAAATCTGCATTGCAAATCCTTATGCGCCGGAAGGAACGCACTTTCCGGCATTCTCGATTTTATATTCATTATAGACCCATCGAACCAGGACCGTGCTGACCAATTGCCTCGCCCAGTAGGGGACGGCCAGGGACCCTTGGGATAATCCAGGAGCAGCCCAGCTAACAATTTTCTGTTGTCACAATGTTGTTATCTGGCGACCGAAATTAGGTAGCAGCAATGTTGTCAGCTACGATGTCACAACCGGAAAAGTGAAAGTTTTCTTGTTGTCGCTACAAACGTAACTAATTGACGTTGTCAGTTGGTCGCTAGCATATCGTAGCAACGTGCTATTTCTAAGGTTGTCGGTTGGTAATTGCGAATCCCAGGCATCCTATCCAGTTGACCATTCATTGCCCTTTTCCTCTTACATTTTTTATATTCATACGTACAGCTAAGTTCATTTCTGTCCAGTCAAAATCTTGAGTTTTCTCTAACCTTGTGTTTACCTGCTCGAACTGTTCCATGAAATCTTAAATGTGCACAACACATTTCAGCAGGGTTCCACACCGACGTTTAGTTTTACAGTGAGGTATAATGCTTAAATATTATACATGTATTTTATCAACCCATTCCCAGAGATAATAATGGCAATGCTGTTAGATCATAAGTCCAGTCATTTTCTCCTAGCAAATTACATGACCTATCCCGTAATATGAGCCCCATATGTAGCAAAATGTATATACATTTACAAACAAACCATAACATTTATGTAATTTAAAAGATATTTTATTTATAACCCACCTCACACTCCCAAGTTGGTCAACAGCACAGAAATTAAAATCAGAACTGTGTGGGACTTCATAACCATCAGGAAGGATAAAGTAGCAAATCTCATCTAGTTAACTCCAATGAAACTGTAGGTTTTCAATGGCAATAGCCATAAACATTTTTTTCCGCTAGTAGAGTTCTATCCTTCTCCAATCATTGACATTTTTGTTCCAGCTATCAACCAATCAAATTTAGAAATGTTATCAAACCGGCCATTTTACAAATAATTACAATATAAGAACACAAGCCAATATGAATGATTTACTCTTCATTGGGTTATTTTCTTTTCAAATGGTGAAGAATTGTGAAATCATGAAGATAAGAAAAAATTAACAATAAATTGAAACGAACAATTAATATTATCAAACTGACAAAATAAAATCACACAAGCAAAGACGGACACTTTACTCTTCCTTGTTGTCAGAAATGAGTCTGAGTGGTCTTCAATTTTATCTTCACCTTCCTCTGCCGTTGGACCCGTTGCTGCACCAGGACATGGACAATGAAAACCAGTTTAAAAACATGTGATTCAATTCGTTCATAATTTATTTATATCACTTTTACAATTTTGTCAAATATCCTGTTGAATCATTACTTGTGGAACTCATAGTAAAAATCTTTACATTTGAGTACTTGTGAGGTGACTCGATATTCATCTATGTTTGAAAAAAGTTACCAACCAAGCTAGTTAGTTGTTGACTTACTGTAATGTACTGTAGCTTGCTAACGTTTGAGCTAACGTTAGTTGGCTTGCTAGACAGTACTGTAATTCGATGGAAACTACTAAAGTGATTTTAGCTACATGACAGATATAGCTAACGTTAGTTGGCTTGCTAGATATATCTGCTTTGTAAAGAAGTTAAATACGCTTACCTGAGATTCCTTGTCCAGACGGTGCTCCAGAAATGATGTCGGCTTAACGAACTACACTGATGTTTGTTTAACGTAGTCGTACAGTACCTAGTTAGCCAGGTATACCTTAAAAGAAAACGTGCGCTACCTGCAGTAGTTAGCTAGGTATATTACAGTACTATAATGTAGGCTACACGACTAAATTATAAAATAACTAAATTGGAAAATTGCTTGATTAGAAAACAAAAGTATGATTAACATCAATGATTATAACATTTCTAAATAGCAATAACTACTAATGTAGGTAACCACAGTGGCAGAAGAGTACTGGTGAAAACTCACAGACATGACTAAATCAGAACATAAATCAGAATTATCTTAAACTGGAGTCAAATAAACGTGCTATAGCCACCGGTTATGTCTGCTGAGATACAGTAAACTTCTGACAGAGGACTGACGACTATTTAGGACTACAAACTATAACGAACAAGAAATGGCGGGACGCTCGAGCTGTGGCACATCTGCGCGTGCAGTTTACAATTTGTGTACGCATTCCCTTTGTGTTGTGTGAGATTATATAGAACTATTTGAATTGGTCTGAATAGCGGTGATTGGGGAATTCTTGTGACTAAAGATCTTCAGGTGAACTTTGAAATATTTGGAATACGTGGTTTCCGATGTGGTGGCAGTAATGACATTGTAAGGAAAGTACGTGGTAGCAACGAAAATATGAGTCATTATTTCCCGGTTGTAGTTACGTAAGATCGTTACCAAACTAGTACGAAAGTTGTTACATTGTCAGTACGTCCTGTATTTACGTTTCTGCTACATCCTGAGCAGGTAAGGAAGATTACCAATTATGTGGTCATTAATTTCCTTCAGATAAGTTGGAGTTACGTAGGATCGTTACCAAACCGGTACGTAAGAATTTACCTTGTCAGTACGTCGTGTAATTACGCTCCTGCGACGTGCTGAGGAGGTAAGGAAGATTACCAATTATGTGGTCATGCAATTACCTCCGGATAACGGAGGTAATGATTAATTGGCAATGTTTATAAACATATTAGCACATTCACTACACACGATTTGCATGACAAGTAAACATATGAACAAAGTCAAGTGTGTAAATAGCCTATGGTCACATAATTTTGCTAATGAGAATGCTCTAGTATATTTAGCCTGCAAGCATCAAGGATAGCTTGTACAGGGATCTAAAAATGGTGGATTTAGCATTCTCCCAAATAAAGTCGCCCTGCTTATGGAATTACTTTAACGGTGCAGATGAAAAATATGTGCTTTGGGTGTAAGCCGAGAAAATATTTTCACTGTCTTCTCCGGGCTACATTTTCCAAAACATGTTGAAGAACACTCGCTAGATCGTTTTGTTGTGTAAACTGGCAGATATTCGATAGCTCGAGACGCAACCTTCCTAGGTCGCCTGCGCCAGATTTTTGATAGATTTTCGTGAAAACCGTGTGAAGACAATTCTTTCGGAACTGTATCAAGTTTCTATGCTGTGCGTATACTATTACTCAATTTTTCTGCAATTAACGGCTACAATCCTGCTTAGTATGTCTCATGTCAATGTAAATTCAAATTATATGGAAATTATTATAAATCAAACTATAAATCTATGGTCGTGTTTACATTACAGAGAGAATAATACGCTGCATTTTCTTATCTTAGTTTGCATAATAATTTCCATAGCGTTTGAATTTAAACTGGTTAAGACTGTCAGTTTAAGTAATTTAGTTATGTTTTGACAGCAGAGGCTTTTATTTACAGTACATAAACATTATATATAAAGATATACACATGCAAATATACATTATATGCACTACTATGTTGTTAATGACTACTTTAGCTGGAAACGTCTGATTTTTTATGGAATATTTAAATAGGCATGCAGAGGCCCATTATCAGCAACCATCACTCCGGTGTTCAAATGGCACATTGTGTCTGCTAATCCAAGTTTATCATTTTAAAAGGCTAATTGATCATTACAAAACCCTTTTGTAATTATGTTTGCACAACTGAAAACTGTTGTGCTGATTAAAGAAGTAATAAAGATGGCCTTCTTTAGACTAGTTGAGTATCTGGAGCATCAAGAATTGTGGGTTCAATTACAGGCACAAAATGGCCAGAATCAAAGAACATTCTTCTGAAAATTGTCAGTCTATTCTTGTTCTGAACAATGAAAGCTATTCCATGCGAGAAATTGCTAAGAAATGGTCAAAGATCTCATACAATGCTGTGTACTAATCCAACAGAACAAACTGGCTCTAACCTGATTAGAAAGAGGAATGGGAGGCCCGTTGCACAACTGAGCCAGTGGACAAATACATTAGTGTCTAGTTTGAGAAACAGACGCGTTACAGGTCCTCAACTGGCAGTTCCATTATATAGTACCCGCAAAACACAAGTTTCAACGTCAACAGTAAAGAGGCAAATCCGGGATGCTGGCTACTAGGCAGAATTGCAAAGAAAAACCCATATCTCAGACTGACCAATAAATAGAAAAGATTCAGATGGGAGACACTGGACAGAGGAAGATTGGAAAAAAAGTGTTATGGACAGACAAATCAAAGTTTGAGGTGTTCGGATCACAAAGAAGAAAATATGTGAGGCACAGACCAAATGAAAAGAAGCTGGAGGAGTGCTTGACACCATCTGTCAAGCATTGTGGAGGCAATGTGATGCTCTGTGGGTACTTTGGTGGAGGTAAAGTGGGAGATTTGTACAGGATAAAAGGGATCTTGAAGAAGGTAGGCTATCACTCCATTTTGCAATGCCATGCCATACCTTGTGGACTGCGTTTGATTGGAGCCAATTTCGTCCTACAACAGTCAGTTGTAGACAGTCAGCTGAGAGAAGCAGTCAGCTGGTATTCTGTATATAATGTAGTGGCGAGTGCAGTCACTGGATCTCAACCATATTGAGCTGTTGTGGGAGACCTTGTCCGTATGGTACGTAAGAAGTGCCTGTCAAGCCAATCCTACTTGTGGGAGGTGCTTCAGAAAGCATGGGGTGAAATCTCTTCAGATTACCTCAACAAACTGACAACTAGAATGCTAAAAGTCTGCATGGCTGTAATTGCTGCAAATGGAGGATTCTTTGACAAAAGTTTGAATTAGACAATTATTATTTCAATTAAAAACTATTATTGTCAATTACTATATTTCCTATTCAAACTCAGTTCATGTGTGTTTTCATGGAAAATAAGGACATTTCTTAGTGACCTGAACCGTACTGTATATATATATATATATATATATATACAGTACTGTTCAAAAGTTTGGGGTCACTAAGAAATGTCCTTATATATATACATACACACACACACACACACACACACACACACTTAAAATATCATATACCCAGACAAGCAATTCATTAAATCCACATCTTTATCACAGGTAAAACCTTATTAAAGCCAATTGAATTACACATCACATGGCTACACATTTTGCAATACACAATGCTCCTCACCAAGGTAAAAATGGAATCTAATTTACTCTTTGTCTTTTAGCTGAATCCTTTATTCAGAACAAAGTTCGTAGTAGGGTAAGATGGGGTAACTAGCCCCCCCTAAGAACATTACCTACTTGCGGACACAAAAATTAAAATGTTGGGGGGGAAAGGTATGTGGACGTTGATTAGGCTTAGGCTGATAAACTATAAGGGAACCAAATGGATGAAATTTATACTTTTTTAGATATTTGATGAAATGTTGTTTAAGAGAAAATAGTTTTTTGTACTAGGGTAACAGGGGGGGCAGTTACCCAAATAGGATTTTACACATGTATTAAAATCTATTTAATCTGTTTTATGCATACATTCTTTGTAACTAATACTAATTACAGTTAGCAAGCACAAACTGATCTTGTGATTGTACAAATGACATGCATAACCATGAAGGGGGTAAATAGCCGCTGGGGGCCAGTTACCCCTTCTAGAAGGGGGACCAGTTACCCCCAAAACACCCATCCAACATATTACTACTTTATTTAAAAATTATTCAACATTTTCTCTCTAAATAAGTGGATTATTTATCTGAAGGCTTTACTACTTATAAGAAGTAAAGCCTACTTATAAGCTCACTTATAAGAATTTACTACTGTATATAAGAAATGTATAGATCTAACTTAATTGAAACATATCTGGAAATCTTTAAACATTTCAACAAATTGGATCAACTCACATCAGAATCATTTTGTGGAAATATGTCCAAAAGTTGTGATGACACAGAGAATGTTTTTAGTTAAGCAAGATCAGTGGCAGCCAGAGAAAGTGTTGGGCAAAATTTTTTGTCACACCTTATGGGAGTGGGGCAAGTTAGCCCAGGGAGCTAATTACCCCCTACTACCCTAGTGGTCAAAGTCTGTTGTCATGGTAGCAGCCGGGTAACTGTGGTGAGATCTTGTCCCAATCAGGAAATGGAGTCATCATGTACTGCCTCAGAATTTATTGTAGCTTAAAGAAAGCTCAAATTTCTTTGTCTATGTCATCGCACAACGATTTCCAAAGATCGTTTGATAAATTTGTGGACTAGGAAAGATACCTTTCTCTATAGCTCTTCATTTGATTTCATATTGGAGTGCACTCTTCCAAATTACGTTAGCCTAGGGAGCTAATTACCCCCTAATACCCTAGTGGTCAAAGTCTGTTGTCATGGTAGCAGCCGGGTAACTGTGGTGAGATCTTGTCCCAATCAGGAAATGGAGTCATCATGTACTGCCTCAGAATTTATTGTCGCTTAAAGAAAGACAAAGAAATTTGAGCTATGTCGTCGCATAACGATTTCCAAAGATCGTTTGATAAATTTGTGGACTAGGAAAGATACTTTTCTCTATAGCTCTTCATTTGATTTCATATTGGAGTGCACTCTTCCAAATTACTTTGTGGAAAGCAAGGGGGTTCCGAATAGGAATGCCTCATGAAGAACACTCTTTGGTTCCAGTCAGAACCCTTTTGGAGATAAACATGATAAGAATGCATGCAAAAGTCCTGGTGCCATGGGGACTTTATCCTAAATGCAGTGGCGGTACAGCGTCACCTTATTTGTTGCAGTCATTGGAGCGAGACTATTAAATAAACTGATTTCCTCAAACACATTGTAGTTTAGAGGCTCAACTGGAGGAGTGGGAGAAAAGGGCATTTTTCTGTTTTTCTCCCTGACAAGTATTTTACCGGACATCAGCCTTTTCCCATCCTCCCTCGGGCCAGATTCATTTCACTTATCCAGATAAGTTTGTTGTGAACCAGTTCTCCTTTTCAATACGATAAAGACTTGGAGTTACAAAACCTGTCCCTCTCAATGTTAACCTTGAATATGGAGCCCTACCTATTTTCAGTCATTAAGGTGTGTAGGTGGTAGGCATCAGAATCTTGGTGCTCAGGTATGGGAATAGTCCTATGGTCTTTTTTTTACCAAGCATGAACACTTGGCTTTGGTTGACACACCGTGTGCAGTTGTACACCTGCAATTTCCTTTTCATGCAGGTTTCTAGCCTTCAAGCTTTTTTATTTTCTGGTCTCCTGTTTGCGTCAAAGGACCAATGATGGATACATGCTCCCTGCCCAGCGGATGCCATAGCTCCCAGCCTAGCTGGTAAGTAGGCCTAGGGGACAGTAAGTCGCCCTAAGGGGCAGCTTGCGACAAGTTTGTTTTCCCTTGCCATTGTCTGTCTTAGATAAGTGCTCCACCTGTCGACATCCAGGATGATGTAGTATGTCCCCACTTGTCCTACCTCAAAGGGAACTTTAAGCCTATAACCCCAGTTCCCTGAATGAGAGAATGGACACCTTGTATGCTGGTGAAGACTGCCCAGCACATCACTGGGGATATGCTTCCACTCATCCAGAAACAAAAGCCTCCAGCATTATAAAGGACGCAGCTATGCGCTGTTCATTTGCAATTTGTTGGACCGTTAAGAACTGTGCCAAAGCATTGAATTTCAAACTAAGAGGCTCTGATACAGTTTCCAAGCCATCAGACTGCAGAATACCTGACGTTTGACCACCTATAATGACTGCTCAAATGGGCACACAAACTCATGCATGCACTGACCTATACAATCAGACCTGCACAACTGCACAAGTGTATTGTACAATTACTGGTGGTGATACTGTGTGGTGATGCCTTTATACTGATATTATTATTACTGCGCTTGCGAAAACAGTCTGCAGTTTGAACCTTCAAATGAATACTTGGGCTGGCAAAAGATTTGAGTCCTCATTTCAATCTCCTAATAATTTATTTTTAACACATATTTAGGCTATCCCAACTTAAAATGGTTAAACGTGTATCAGTTATGACGATATAAATCGACATACAATTATCATACAATTGCATAATTGGAATTAATTATCCCTAAAACAGTATCTTTGGAACCGTTTGTAAAGAGTGAAAGCAAGCCCGATATCTAGTTATTGTTGTAATTGCCTTTTTTATAATATTTTATTTTAATCCTATTAATGTCAAGCAGGAACCTGCAAGTAAGCATTTTGTTGTGTGGTTTGCGAGCCTATGCGAAACATGATACATTTGAATTGTCGGTAACTGCCACTCTAGCTTGGCAGTTACCTATGGTCATGTTCGAGAAGATCAAAAAGACAATCAGTCTCGCAGTCACATTTTTACCCATTCCAACCTGTGAAACTGCTGTTCAAATTTGCCAAGTCACCTACTCCTACGTTCACTCCACTGGCTTCCAGTTGAAGCTTAAATCTGCTACAAGTCCGTGGTGCTTACCTGTGGTGCAGCAAGGGAGCTTCCCCTCCCTACCTTCAGGCAATGCGCAAACCCTACATCCCAACCCGGGCTCTTCGTTATGCCATTTATGGGCTTTTGGCTTTTCCGCCCCCATAGAAACCGATAGTTAAAGTTCGTATTGAATCTTATTGCATACCTCTGGTGGAGTGACAGTTTCTGGTTATATAATGTGAATAGAAAATAAGATTTACATATTATGTACATTTTATTATGTAAAACTATGATAGTACAAAAAGCGTCTTACAAAACTACGTCACTGCTCATTCCACTGCAGTAGGCTACTCATAAACGTCGGTAGTTCCCGTGAGCATCAATCAGAAAAATTTACCACTTAACCTCGGGAAGGTCGGACAATTGCCCTTTTCAGCCATTTACATTATTAAAAAGTGTACCTCCGATGCAAATCTCATCAATCGAAATAAAACTATTGATGTGTAAAAACAACATATGTGCATGGTGATCAAGAAGTTAACACTTCGTGAAAATGCATTAAGATAGGTTATTTATTTACATATTCTCCCCAATTACCAACTGCTCTCTGCTGGTCTTTTTATAGCCAGGCTGTGGAAAACTTGAACAACTCTGATTTCAAGAAAGAATACCAATCAGTGGTGTATAGTAATGGCAACTGGAGTATAGGGTATAATCGAATTTTGCCAGAACTCTACGACTGTGCAGTTTATTCATTTGTATTATTACAGACTATTTTTTCCATGTATATACAGGTGCTGGTCATAAAATTAGAATATCATCAAAAAGTTGATTTATTTCAGTAATTCCATTCAAAAAGTGAAACTTGTATAATGTATACATTCATTCCACACAGACTGATATATTTCAAGTGTTTATTTCTTTTAATTTTGATGATTATAACTGACAACTAATGAAAACCCCAAATTCAGTATCTCAGAA
>JACXGI010003978.1:0-16588 GCA_016801175.1 Esox masquinongy
AGTCCCCCAAAAGCATGTGGGAAAATGTGTTATGGTCTGATGAAACCAAGGTTGAACTTTTTGGCCATAATTCCAAAAGGTATGTTTGGCACAAAAACAACACTGCACATCACCCAAAGAACACCATACCCACAGTGAAGCATGGTGGTGGCAGCATCATGCTTTGGGGCTGTTTTTCTTCAGCTGGAACCGGGGCCTTGTTCAGGGTGGAGGGAATTATGAACAGTTCCAAATACCAGGCAATTTTGCCACAAAACCTTCAGGCGTCCGTTAGAAAGCTGAAGATGAAGAGGAAGTTGACCTTTCAGCACAACATCGACCCAAAGCACACATCCAAATCCACAAAAGCATGGCTTCACCAGAAGAAGATGAACGTTTTGGAATGGCCCAGCCAGAGCCCACACCTGAATCCAATTGAACATCTGTGGGGTGATCTGAAGAGAGCTGTGCACAGGAGATGTCCTCGCAATCTGACAGATTTGGAGCGCTTTTGCAAAGAAGAGTGGGCAAATATTGTCACATCAACATGTGCCATGTTAATAGACTCCTACCCAAAAAGACTGAGTGCTGTAATAAAATCAAAAGGTGCTTCAACAAAGTATTAGTTTAAGGGTGTGCACACTTATGCAACCAGGTTATTGTGTGTTTTTTATTTTTCCCCCTCAAAGATTTCAGTTTGTTTTTCAATTGAATTGTTCACATTATAGGTCACATTAAAGGTGGAAAAAGTTCTGACATGATTTACCTTTGTCTCATTCTTTTACATCACAAGAACCTGGCATTTTAACAGGGGTGTGTAGACTTTTTATATCCGGTGTATAAAATTACTTAAAAACCTGGACTAATTTTGTTTAAATACTTGATGTTTTTTCAATGTTAGTTGAGTTAACACTGCAACTGTTAGCGATGATGTCTGCTTCAAGCTTGCGAGTGGCACCAAGATATTGTCCCACCTAAACAACAGCATGGTGTGACGGTGCGAGCGCAATGTGTGCGTAAAAATGAGGCAAAAGGGAAAGAAAAACAAACAAAACAAGTGATAACGGTTATTTTCTTTGTTGTATTCTTCTTTCAGGTCAGAAAAACAGCACCTCACATGTATACAACAGGAAACAATAATCCGTGTTGAACTGTGACTAACAAAATCAATATATACATATATATAACAAGTGTCCCCTCGGGGTGCGCTGCAGCCATCACACTCCGGCCGGTGGTTAGTACACCAGCGAGGTGGAGCGCCAGATAGGAAGAGGAGCTACGGTGCCATGCAGAGCAGACGTCACAGTACCCCCCCTCCTAGGCGCGGCTCCGGATCCCACCACCTACCGGCGCACCGGGTGACCCCGAGGTCGAGGAGCAAGCCGGTCTGGACGGCGAGCGTGGAAGTCCGCTGTCAGGGAAGGATCACAGATGTCAGCCGCCCAGACCCGGCTGCGTTCTTCAGGGCTGTACCCTGCCCAGTCCACCAGATACTGGACCCGACCCCGCCATAGCCGAGAGGCCAGGATTGAGTCCAATCGGTACGCCTGACCCCCAGCTACCTCCACTGGAGGTGGAGGCACCCTTGCAGAGCCGGATCCCTCCAGCGGACCAGGAACCACCGACCTGAGGAGAGAGACATGGAAGGTGGGAGAGATGTTATTGTATGGGGGTGTTAACTGTAACGTGTATGACATGTCGTTTACCTTCCAAAGGACAGGGAACGGCTCCACATACTGGTGCTCAAGCTTACAGCAGGGCAGACAGAGAGGAAGATCCCTCGTGTACAACCACACCTTGTCCACTGGGCGGTACTCAGGGGTGTCACCCCGCCGTCAGTCCGCCTGCCTTTTCTGACGTTGGGCGCCTCTTGCAGGCGGACGTGGGTGGCGGACCAGACCTCTTTGGACTTCCTGAACCACTTCTCTGAGGCCTGGACGTCACTGGAATTCCCCACCCAGGGGCACAGCGGCAGCTGAAATCCGAGCACCACCTAGAACGTGGTCACAACTGTGAAGGAATGGCGCAGGGAGTTTTGAGCGTATTCTGCCCAGGGGAGAAAGCAGGTTCACTCACCTGGGCGGTCCATACAGTAGGACCGGCGGAACCTTCTCAGCTAGGGCTGTGCAATATGGACCAAAAGTCATATCTCGATATTTTTGGTTGAATGGCGATATATGACATATATCTCAATATTGTTTATCTGGGTTACATGCTCAGTTGTAAGCAAACTACATGTGAGATGTCACAAACACCTTTATTTATAAGACATTGATCAAAATAAAGTGCAAATACAGGGTTCCTCTTCCTGCTTGAGAATACGCACAGCTGTGTAAATATCAAAATGTAAATAAAAATTACATAAATATATAAAACAAAAATAGTCAAATAAAAATACCTCTGACAATATTCCTTCAGTTGTTAACACAATAACAGACTGATTGAAAAAGTAAACATAAAGGTTATCCTTTCCTGCTGAACATTTGATATTTGCACAGCTTTGTAAATATCAAATGTAAATAGACAAGTCCTTGTAAAATATATTGAAATATACATCTCTGCGAACACCTCTTCTGTTATTTAACATAATAACAAAGACAGAACAAAAAAGTGCAAAATACAGGTTTTCCTTTCCTGTGTAACAAACTATATTTTTGTGCAAATAACAATGAATATGTAAATATTACATGTAAATTGGACTACTTGCTCTGAGAAAGTTTAGTTTAGTTTTCAACAGATCTGAACACTTCAGCAAACAACAAAACCTTTCCATGTGTGTAGCTCTGTAGTTCTCTCACAGGTTTTGTGCAAGGAACACTAGCCTATCAACAGAATCCGGCTTGAGAGATGCCCTGTGGCAGGTTACAATGTTACCACTTCAACTAAAAAACCCTCTCAGGTGTGCTGGTGGCTGGGACACAAAGATACTTATTTGCCAGGTGGCTAAGTGCTGGAAATAAAATGTAATATTCCTTCCACCACTTGAGAGGATCTGTATCACTCGCTATACTGACAGACTCTAGGTATCTTGCAAGTTAATTTTCCTTCCTCTGTGTCAGGTTGGTGCTGATGGTGGCTGTGCTCTTAAGGAAGCTTGCAATTGACTTCTTAACTGGTGGTGACACAAATGCTGCTCCCTCTTGGTCTGCAGGCATGGGCACAGTGGGCACAGCTGTGTCAGCCTGATCACATCTCTGAACAGCCTGCAGAGACTCCACCTCCAAGACAGCTTTGTGCTTCAACATGTCAATCTTGTCACTTGAGACGTACCTCGTTTTGAACCTTGGATCTACAAGTGAGGCCATGTCCAGTAGGTCAAATGACTTTTTTGTGTGCGGAACTAAATTTGTAGAGTCTGAGTATCCCCCGGAGACTGTTCTTGGCGCCGTAACTTAGCAACTGAAGTATCCTTACACACGTGATGCAGCCTCGTAAATATATATGGCGAACGAAAATGACA
The DNA here is from genome assembly GCA_016801175.1 of Esox masquinongy. Lineage (NCBI taxonomy): Eukaryota > Metazoa > Chordata > Actinopteri > Esociformes > Esocidae > Esox > Esox masquinongy. The sequence continues at coordinate 3,440 of JACXGI010003978.1, forward strand.
AGCCAAACCTTTGTGTGTTCCTTTGTTCAGAGAATTATGGCCAGTTAGCCACTGTGTTCATAAAAAAGTGTTTTTCCATGTCTTTTTCCACTGTACCAAAATGGTACCAAACCGTTTGCTTAAAATCTGAGGTACATACCAAACCATATATTTTGGTATGTGATACATTCTTTGTATTGTAGTTTATGTCGCTGTTGTAAATGGTGAAATAGGTCTGTAGTGCTTCCAGCACTTGTTGCGACATGTTTACTGCACTCTCTACATATCACATTGCTCTGTTGCTCATCCAACCTTTTAAATCCAAATCATCTCCAAATGATTGAGCCGTTGTTTCTATTCTTACAAACCAGCTCCTCATTGCTATCTTGCCTTGTGGCTGTGTGGTCCTCCATGTTGCGCCAGAAAACGTGAGTGAGTGGGGATGGGGTTACATGCGGAGTGTGAGAGTGGAGCATTGAAAAAACAAGCGAGTTGAACAAGCTTAAATAAGTTTTAATGTAACATTTATATATCTCGGTGTTAACGATATTGTGTCGCCCTCTGTTGCTTTTGAAAATATATCGATATATCTTCAAAACTTGATACATCGCCCAGTCCTATTCACGGCGATGGTCATTTTCCCCTCTGCAGGTGGTATGTCTGTGACAAAGTCCACTGACAGGTGTGACCAAGGCCGCTGAGGAACTGGGAGGGGGCGGAGTCCCCTGCTGGAGCCATTCGCGGCGCCTTAGACTGTGCGAACACGGAGCATGACAAGATGTAGTGCCGCACAGTCCTCCCCATTTCAGGCCACCAATACTTTGCCCTGAGCGCCTCCAGGGTCTGACTGATGCCCGGATGGCCAGTAGCAGGGGTGGTGTGCACCCAGGTCACCAGCCGGCCCCGCACTCTCCGGGGCACGTGTGTCTACTTCGGGGGCACGTCACTGGCGCGGGGTCCCGTCTCCCTGCTTTCTGAATGTCTGTGTCAGTGTCCCAGGTGACAGGACCCACAATGCAAGAAGGGGGGAGGATGGGCGTGTCTCTGGGTAGTTTAGCCCCTCGGTCGTGGAGGCGGGAGATTGCGTCCACCCTGACGTTCTTCGTACCGGGGCGGTACATTAGGGTGAACTGGGAGCGCTTGAAGAATAGAGTCCAGCAGGCCTAGTGGGGTTTGAGGCGCCTTGCTGCCCTGATTTGAGGTTTTGGTTGTCAGTTAGGACCGTGAACGGCTCCCGGGCACCCTTTAGCCAGTGTCTCCACTCCTCTAGTGCCAACTTCACTGCCAGTAGCTCCTGGTCACCCACGTTGTAGTTCCTCTCCGCAGCAGACAGTTTTTGGGAATAAAAGGCACACGGGTGTAGCCGGTGGGTGTTTACATGCTGCTGGGAGAGTACTGCCCTCACCCCGTCCTCGGACGCGTCCACCTCCACTGTGAAGGGCTTGAGGGGGTCAGGGTGCTTCAGGAGTGGTGCCGTTGTTAACCTATCCTCAAGATGGAGGATCGCCCTCTCCGCGTCTGGGGTCCAGCGGAGGCATTGAGGTTGGCCTTTCAACAATGATGTGAGTGGCGCTGTGATTGTGCTGAAGTCTCAGATGAACTGGCGGTAGAAGTTGGCAAACCCAATGAAACTCTGGAGATCTTTGATGGTCTTCGGGACTGGCCATGACCTCACCACCTCCAACTTCAGCTCCTCCATCCATACGCCCTCCGGAGTGATGTGGTATCCAAGGAAGGAGACGGTGGGGGTGTGGAACACACATTTCTCCCCCTCAACATAGAGATGGTGTTTGAGGAGACATTGCAGGACCGCACAGACGTGGACCACGTGTTCCGATTATGTTGGGGAGTAAATCAAGATGTCATCTATAAACACTACTACGTACCTCTCCAACATATCCCAGAACACCTCATTGAGAAAAGCCTGGAACACCGCCGGCGCATTGGCTAGCCCGTATGGCATCACCAGGTATTCATAGTGGCCAGACACCATGCTGAACGCTGTCTTCCACTTGTCTCCTTCCCGGATATGCACGAGGTTGTACGAGCTCCGGAGGTCTAGTATGGTGAAGACGCGTGCCCCCTTAAGCTGCTCTATGGCTGATGGAACGAGCGGCATTGGGTAGCAGTTCCTCACCGTAATAGCATTTAGTCCTCTATAGTCTATGCAAGGTCTCAGCATCCCATCCTTCTTCTTCACAAAAAAGAAGCTAGTTGAAGCAGGGGAGGTGGAGTGGTGTAAATACCCCAGCTTCAGAGTCTCCTTTATATATGTCTCCATGGCGTTATTCTCAGCCACAGAGAGCGGGTAGATCCTGTTCCTGGGGGGGGCATGGTCTCTGGGAGGAGGTCAATGGCGCAGTCCTATATGGAGGGAGACACTTGGCTTTTTCGCTGGAGAACACCCCGCTCAGGTCCGCGTACTCAGGTGGGATGTTCGCTGGGAGAACTCCCTCGGGGCTCTCCACCGATGTAGCACCACACGTGATGACCAGGCAGGCTTTCCGGGACCTCATCGACAATCCTAGAACCTTCTGCTTGCTCCAGGTGATGGTAGGGTCATGCTGGTGCAGCCATGGAAGGCCCAGGATGACAGGATGTATGGAGGATGAGTCTCAGTAGTTCCAGTCTCTCCCGATGGCAGCCGTTGATGGTGAGCGTGACAGGCCGAGTCACGTGGGTTATCGAGCCGGACCCCACAGGACAACTATCCAGTGCTTGGGCATCGAGGACCTCAAACAGACTGGTCTATGAAGCTCCCCGCGGCTCCGGAATCAATCAGGGCTGTGGTGGGGTGAGAAAAAGAACCACCGGACAGAACAATTGGGTAACAGAACAGGCTGGCTATATTGCTTAAACGCAAGGCACCTACTGTGCCCAATGGCTCCGTCTGGGTACTCACCCCCTTCCTGCTCTGTATCTGGGCCAAGGAGCACCCCTTTCCAGAATTGCCCCTTCTCCCCACAGAACATGCACAGCCCGTGACGACTCCGACGTTCTCTCTCCTCTGCGGGGAGTCTGGTGATTTTCAGCCCCATGGGCTCAGGCTCCGGCTCCTGAGAGGGTAGGAGATGGGAACAGCGCGCCAGGCGGTCACGGTCTCGGAACTGATCGTCAATCGCATTAGCCCAGGCGATGAAGGCATCCAGCGAGATGAAACTACTGACGCACACCAACTCCATTTGGACCTCCGTCCACAAACCCTTGCGGAAGGCAGTCCTAAGAGCTAGCTCATTCCAACCGCTGCCACTGTCTGGACCCTCAGAGCATACTCCGCAGCCGAGCTGTTACCCTGCCTCAGGTGCAGAAGCCACTTGCCCCTATCCCTACCCTCTGCAGGATGGTCAAAAACAGCACAGAATTGTGCCATGAACCTGGAAAACAACCTCAGTTCCCCAGAGCCACTGTCCCACAACGCCATTGCCCATTCGAGGGCATGTTCAGTGAGAAGGGAGATTATCGCGGTTACCTTCTCATAGTCGGAGACCAGCTGGTCCCCGAAATACAACTCACATTGGAGAAGGAAACCCCGACAACCCTCCGGATTGCCGTCGTATTTCTCTGGCAATTCTCTCTGGAGTTCCATCTCCTGGGCACGACTAGATTCCACGTACATGACCGATCGGAGGAGGCCGCCAGCTCTCTGGCAGGCTCAACAGGGCTCTCCTCCTTCGGCCGTGCTGCCAGGTGAGACATAATTTCGCCGAACGCTGTAACTAGCCCGGCGTTCTGTCCCTCCATGGCACAGTCTGTCCTCGAGTTCCAGGGCTCATCCAGGAGGCCCAGACTCTCCCTCATGCCCGCCCTGGCTCATCCCGGGACGTGGAGTGAGGAGGAAAAAGAAAAATGGTAAATATTCAAAAGCCAAAAAAAAGGAAACAAAAAAAAAAGGTCCCTTGGGTGGACGGCTTATTCTGTGACGTGCGAGTGTGGTGAGTATGTAAAAAGGTGAGGCAAAAAGGAAGGAAAACCAAAACAAGGAATAACGATCAAAAGTCTCTCTTTACTTTGTTCAGAAATGTAATATCTGTACTTCACGGTCGTAGGTGGTAAAAACAATAAGTTGTGGGGTGCAGTGGTGAAAAAAACACATATATGCACAACTAATTAGTGATGGGGAACAGGTGGGTCCTTGGAGAGCACTGCTGCCATCAATCTCCTGCCAGTGGTTTGTACACTGGCGAGGTGGCGCGTCGGAGAGGAGGGAGAGACGTGTCACGCAAAGCAGATGTTACACCAGTAATACAATTACACACCTCCAATAAAAATACTCCCCACAACAGCGCAAATCACAACCACAAATACAATTACAGCTGCAAGCAGCATTGAGCGGGTTTCAGCAAACAGCACTGAACATCCTTATTGCGCTATGTGCGCTGAGAAACACATATGAACCCGGTAGCACCAAATGTAGCATGGATGATTTTTTCTATTTGTCCATCATTGTGGCTCCTAATGGCAAAAATTTTATTTGTGAGATTATCTTACATAAATCTTTTCAGATTTTTACTCACATTGAGTGAGAGCTTGCTTATGTGGCCAACTCAATAGCACCACCTTGTGGTTCATTGGAAACTGCTTGGTCCCATTTGGTTGTTTTGTGATTGTTAACAAACCTACCAAGTTGAATTCTAATATTATTTTGGGGGTAGGAGTTGTGTGCTAACGTGCAAAACTAGGCCCTGCGCATGTTAGTGGGTCAACAGCGGCCAGGTTTTTTTCACAAACTGATTTAATTCATATAAATGTAAAAATTGTCATACATACAGGCAAAATGTGAAGTTACATTAAGATCAGTCATTTGGGGCTAGAAGAATGAAATTTGAAGTGTTTTTAAATATTCAAAATGACGGAGTCAGTGGGTTCCAATGGCAGATATGTTCTATGTAAGGAGATGGAGTTATCTACCTCTTTTCAGGGCTCTAACTCAAGCAGGGTGAGCGTAGTAAGGTTGCATAAGTCAAAAAACGCAATAGTGCCACCATGTGGTTATAAATGCTTGCACACATGTCGTCTAAAGATTGTGATGTGTGAAGTAAAAATATAATCCAATTAAGCATGTAGGAATTCTGTGCCTATATGCGCAAAACCACACCTCTATACAAGTTCATAGGTCAATAGAGGCCATGTTTTTTGTCTTACTGATCTGGTATATATAAATTTTAAAGACCTTTTGCTGTAAATGCAAAATATTAAGTTACGTGAATATGGGTCATTTGGAACCATTGGAGTAATGTTTTAAGGGTTTTTCACAAATTCAAAATGGCCGAAAAACCATAACAGAAAAGTTAATAGATCTCAATTGCAAATACGGTATGTTCCATGAGAGGAGATGGACTTATTGATTTCTTTTCAAGGCGCTAACTAAAACAAGGTGAACGTGGTGTGCTAGCATATGTGGAAAACCTCAATAGTGCCACCGTGTGGTTGATAAAACAAATTGCTGTCATTTTTGTCCTATCATCTTTGTCAACGTACGGACCAAGTAGAATTATATTATCATTATCCTTGTAGTAGTTGTGTGCAAATATGTGCAAAACCACGCCTCTGCACATGTTTAATGGTGAATAGCAGCCATGTTTTTTTACCTACAGATGTCGCTCGTTTAATTACAGCGTTTTCTTACGGCGGTAAGATCAGGTAGATTGTGTCAACATACGGTAGATTGCATCAAACTGTGATTGCACTATTCCAAACACATGGGGGAGCTAGAACGCTGAAAATGCTATTCGTTCTTGAAAATCGTTTTCTAAACGACAATACACACAATGTTCACAATGTTCTCCTAATATAACCGGTTATAACGTATTTAAAAGTGAAATGTTTCTAGTTGCAACTTCATCACTGATATAATTATGAAATGTTTTAATAAAGAAATACACCAATAGCCTACACAGAAATAAAGACTATTTGTTTAAACATTTGAATTATCTTAAAAAATAATAAAATACAAAGCAGAACTATTTGCTACGATCATAGTTTTGAAGTACGGCATGGTAGAAAAACACATTTTATGACAGTTGGCAAAAAGGCTGTCAGAGTTTACTCTTACTGTATTTTATATACAAATGCGTCAGTCGCTTATTTGTTGCATCAACAAAATACAAACAAAATACAAAGCAGAACTATTTGTTACGATCATAGTTTTGAAGTACGGCATGGTAGAAAAACACATCTTATGACAGTTGGCGAATAGGCTGTCAGAGTTTACTCTTACTGTATTTTAAATACAAATGCGTCAGTCGTTTATTTGTTGCATCAATTCATTTGTTTTATCAAATCAGTCAATATGGCCGTTAAAATTCCTGAATTCCAACCGTATAGAATAGCTACAAAACATATGTTTTAAGTAGCCATACTGTATAATAGCCTACATTTAAACAGCAATAAAACACAAATTTTATGATCCAACAAATGTTTTTTATTTAAATTAGTCAGCGTAATGAACTCTTCACAGTCTTTGGGAACTGAGCATACAGTATATAGGCGACACCAGAGACGTTGCTATGATCTCATTGTCCTCTGGGTTCATTTTCTTAATCGATCCTCTTCCTCTTTTTAACAGCAATAAGCCCTAATCGTGGCAAGCAAATTGTGCCGTTTCGCTTGCCAGAATCAGTCCAACCTTTATACTAATAATCTGAATTATTATTTTTAAGTAGGCAAGCGGATTCTAAAATCAATTCCTAATAAATTGTATACAAATACGAATATGATATCGCACCAGTAAAAATATTATTTTGATTGAGCATAAAAATAAAATAAAAAGCCAAAATCACAGCTTTCTGCGCTTTTGAAATTGCACATGTTCAAATTGCGATTCCAGATTATTAGTATAAATGTTGGAGTCTGGCAAGCGAACGGCACGATCGTTTCAGTCTAAACATAACCATCTTCAAGCGCTCTTACCACACATCTCGCCATACCTATTGCTATTTTAAGATAATAAAGGTTTACAATTCAATTGTCCAGCTGTATGTCTCAAATCGGTCAATCAAACTATACAACACATTGTTCTGTTCATGCCTCTCACTCGTCCCAATTTATTAAAAGTGAGTATTCTTAAAACATCCCAATTTCGTGATGGTTAACGAAAGTAATAGCCACAGCCCAATAAAGTAACAACATGCGCGGGTCGGGGAAACGATACTAGCTGTGCTCGTACTCTGAACAACAAATTAAACAGTCAGAAACATCAAGACGCGGCGTAGAGCCCACTGCGAAAGAATAGTGCGGAGTAGGGCTTGCTGTTAAGGAGAGGAAGAGGATCGATTAAGAAAATTAACTCTGAGGACAATGAGATAGAGACTAGGGATGATTTGGTGCCGAAAATAAATCATCTGTTGTTTGGGAATATTTCAGGTTCCAGAGAGATCTAATGTAGGCCTAATATAATAAAAACCGGTAAGATGGTGGTTAGAACAAATCACAGCATCACAACAAATCCATGAAAAATGTGTGGCAAAGAAGTCTCCCCTGGGGGTTGGGCGGGTGCTAAGCCCGGAATGTATTGTGATCCTAGCAATGCCTCTGGTCAAGGATATTGTTTTCATTTTGTTTCACTAATAATGAATTACTGTGATACCTTTGATGAATTACATAGGAAGCTGGATCATCTTCATGGTTCTATAAAATAATTAGCAAAATTTCTTATTCAGACAGATTATATGTTTCATATTTTGTTTATCTCCTAAAAAAAGGAATTTCATGAATAAGATTGCAATACCTGTGTTTAGAGGTAAAACGGATTTTGTTGCGCTGCATGTGATCAGCTATGTCATCAACATTACACTTCGTTCTCATTGTTAAATTAATTCACAGGGAGCGTCATCCTTTATCTGGGGGTATTGCCCATTAAGAATGATTTGCGTCTGCCTGGGTACTCTCTGGCCACCTGGCTGTCGCAATTATTACATTGCCTGATCAAAATAATTTGCGTCACATTGCAATTATTTTTATAGATAAGGATCTTTTTGCACAATGTTTTGATTTCAAAATCATGTTTCCAATCTGATTAACGGATTTTAGATTTACTGTCCACCTGAATTAATTAATACATGTGGTTAAAACGTTTTTTTCATGGGTCAAATAGTTCATTTTAATCATAATATAGTGTCCCACTTTACCTAACAAAATGTCCCACTCAAAAAAAGAATAGCCTACATAGAAGGATTATTTCTTAAGAACACAGGCAATAATATTTTCATTAGTTTATTAGGCCCTACAAATGTACTAAATGAAAATTACACAACACTTAAATTATTAAAAATAATTCCATTAAAATTTAGTTTCCATTTCCATCTAATTTTGATGATGTACAAGGTAAAATAAGAGACACTGTCGACCAGTTTGCTACGATCAAAGGATATCGGCATGAATAGCCTTACAAAGGCCTAAAGCACGGTTGCTTGATAAACAAATAAAGGAAAGGATGATTCACAGTAGCCTACACTGTCACGGTGCCACCTGTGATCAAGCCAGCCTCCGGCTGCTGGCACCGCTTTCACGGTGCCGCTTTCATGGACTCCACTATTAAGCACACCAGTTCCTGATCACATCGCCCAGGACTTCCCATCATTATGCACACCAAATCCTCATTACTTGGCCTACAGCTAAGGAAAACTGTGCACCAGGGTTTACGTTAGTCGGCAAAGGCTTTTCGCCAGTATCAGGTGTATTCTGCCAGGTGAAAATATCAACCGCCAAAATGTTCGGTGGGAAATATGCCAAATTAATAAGTAAATAGATTAATAGCATATTAAATAGCCTAATATTGTGTGACCTGTATGATCTGTTGTGTGATGGCAATTCCATCGATAGACACTCTTAAAGGAGTAAGTACAGAGACAAAATTCTCTTGGCACAATTAACAGTTTATTTGCAAATAGAGAGACGCGTCAAACGCTTACAGGATAATTATCTGAGGAGTCTCTAAATTAATACATGACAATCATCAGTACTTATAGAGGAAAAAGGGGTGTGGTAAGATGCTGCCCATCTGTCTTATGTCACATAGGTTTTACCCAGAGGGTGGGCTGTCCCCCCACCTTATCCTTCCTGCCATTAATGTTTACTGTTGTGTTTACCTAAAGAAGCCAATTGCCCCTACTTCCCCCCAAGGGCCACATTCCTAAGGAACAAAGGACTGATACCCTTCTTGGTTTAACCAGAAGAACAGATGGTCAGAGTACCTAATGATGCTCTGATATAATACAGACATGTGTGTCACAATCAAAGAAAATAGTTACATACCGGGCAATAGAAAAGCAGACATTTCTCAAATGCACCTTAGTTCAAAATTTCCATAACAGTTGCCATGAAAACAGCGAGCCTCCGCTCACTGTCACAATAAGATATTACTGAGTCATGTGACTAAACTCGGCGCGAGAATCAAAAGCAGCACACTCCGGCACCAACTCCAGAATATGACTCCGAAATGTCAAAGACAAAGCAGACAAAACCAGGCCAATTAAAAAAAAAAAATAGTCATGGTGCATCTAAGGCCAGCAAACGAGGTTCAGTAAATGATCTGAGCCAATAGTATAACTTTCCGCAGAGCCTGTCAAACGTTTTTTTGCACGCGTGGGCTATACCTCCAATGGAAACCGCCATCATTCGCATGGTAGCCTATTTTTTGAGACGTTTCAAACATTGACCTCAAAATCCCTTAGTCAGATTGGAAACATGACTTGAATCTAAATATTGTGCAAAAAGATTTTTGTCTATAAACATAATTGCAATCTGGCTCAAATTATTTAGGTAAGGCAATTATGTAGCTAATAATTATGACAGCCCTACAGTTACAGTATTTAAACTGAGTATATGCTCAGTTCACAAAGATTGTGAAGAGCTCATTATCTTGACTAATTTCAATAAAAACATTTGTTGGATCACAGAGTTTGTGTTTTATTGTTAAGTGTAGGCTATTATACAGTACGGCTATTTAAAACATATGTCCCGTAGCTCTTCTGTATGGCCGGAATTCTGGAATTTTAATGCCTTATTGGCCATTTTGATAAGACAAATAAGAGACTGCGCTTGTCTATTAACTAATAATGATGCGAAATTAGGCTACATTGCGGCATTGCAAAATTATTCTAAACTTGATTTAAACATACTGAAATTTAGACGCAGCTTTTATTTGTCAATGCAATTGATTTGGAACGTACCATTTTGAGCACCCACCTTCGATGACTTTTCCTAAATAGGCATAGCATATATTACATTGTTCCATTGTCAGAATTCTATACTCACAAACTGAAAACTTTTTAGAGACTAATTACCGTTTGTTTTACATTGTATTCCTACTTAATATCTGATTAGGCATGTGAGAGTACAAGTATTGTAGGCGCTTTGTCTCACCCGTCTCCCTCTTTGGGTTAACATGGAGTAATTAACAGTAATTTGTCGACTTTAGGCCATTGCACAGTAAATAAACAAATTACATGTTCTATTCAAACGCCATTTTATTAGAAACTTTAGAAAAAAATCAATCATTATTTACCTCTGAAAGTATTAAGGAAACATTGATGGGTTTAACGTTTAGTTATTGCCTGTTTAACAAACTAAACGTCCTTCATGTAAACACGCTATGTTAAACACTTGAATTATATTTTCATTTGGGTCTACTGTGGCATATTGTACTTAATCAAAGAAATCTGGTGGGAAAAGTAATTTCTTATTTTTTTATTTTAATAAGTTTTTATTGATAAAAACAGATGCAGTCTTCAGGAAATATTCCTGCAGAAAAGTGGCATCAATGATGTAATAAGTAATGCACTTGGTAAAAGTCTGCAATTAGCCTACACAAATGTTAACTTAATCGTAATCAACAGCTATAATTCTAGTCAAATAATTGTATTTTGGTTTAAATAATTACAGTTAACGAAAAAGAAGACATTCACGTGTGTAGATCTATAACATGGAATCAAACACAGCAACATAGCAATCCATGAATAGGATTATAGTACAAAATATTCCTCCGATTTGAATGTTTGATTCTGGCCATATAAGCAAGGACGCAGGCTTGAATAACAGCAGTTTCAGGCGGGTGTCGACATTCTCACAGATGCCTCCTGGTGGCCATTCTTATTTTTTATTTTATGTTTTTGTCCATGCCGCATGGCACGGCAACTTGCTGCGGTATACCGCAGTATAACGAAGCATACTGCGGCATGCCTCGTTGCGGACCGACCCCTTGGCGCTGGAATTAAACGAGCGACATCTGTACTGGCCTGGCATATATAATGATTGATGGCCTTAGTCCATAGATGCCAAATATTTAATTACTTGGATATTGGTCATTTGGTGCCATAGGACTAGAGTTTTAAGTATTTTTCACAAATTCAAAATGGCCAAAAAAACATAACAGAAAAGTTAATGGATGCCAATTGCAAATACAGCACTAGAAAAAATTAAGAGACCACTGCAACCTTTTCTTTCCTTTCCAAAAAAGTCGAAAAGGAAGGTTTTGAGTGAGGAACAGAATGGTTAAAATTAAGAGAACACTGCAAATTGAAGGCTTCTGTTCCTCACTCAAAACTTTCCTTTTCAACTTTTTTGAAAGGAAAGAAAAAGGTGCAGTGGTCTCTTAATTTTTTCTGGAGCTGTATCCCAGCCAACATGTACATGTGGGCCCCATATGGGTTACAAAGGGGCTGGATGGGTACCAAGTGGGCATGGGCTTGAACTGGGCAAATTGTCTGGGCCCCATATGGGATATGAGCGGGCAAAGTGGGCATGGGATTGAAGTAGACGATTTATGTGGGCCCCATGTGGGTTACCTAACATGAGCCCCACATGGAAAGCCCATGTGGGCCAACTCTAAGGGCCCCATAGGGGATATAAGTGGGCAGGGTGGGCATGGGATGGAAGTAGGCGAGTTATGTGGGCCCCATATGGGTTACCTAACATGAGCCCCACATGGAAAGCCCATGTGGGCCAACTCTAAGGGCCCCATAGGGGATATAAGTGGGCAGGGTAGGCATGGGGTGGAACTGGGTATAATTTCTTGGGCCCTATATGGTTCCTTCAACATGGGCAGCCCATGTGGGCTGACCGTGTGGGCCCTGTAAGGGATAAGAGTGGGCTAAGTGGGCATTGGCTGGAAGTAGGCAAGTTGTGTGGGCCCCATGTCGGTTCTGTAACATGCGGCCCACATGGGAAGCCCATGTGGGCCTACTCTATGGGCCCCACAAGGGACCTAATTAGGCAAAGTCGGCATGGGGTGGAACTTGGTAATAATATTTGGGGCCCATGTTGCTTAAGTAATTTTATTTTTTGTATTTTCTAGAGTTATGCTCAACCCAAATTTGCACAAATTTTGTAAAAATTTAAAGGGCTGCAGTTCGGACCTCAAATTTTGGGTACACACTTTTGGCCCCAGGATTTAGCAAACCAAATTTGATGCATGTACGTATTGGGGAAACATTTTCCTCTTTTTTTAGAGCACAAAGGGTGTTCAAGTAGTGCTATACTGGCCAAAGGTTAGACAGCTTTCTAATGCTGTGTTGTTTTTTGATGTGTTTCTTTTTTTCTGCTGAACTCTGTTGCATTTATTGTTTGCATCTTAAAAACATCAAAATCCCAGTTAAACATTGGTGGACTATCTTTTATAATCATAAATAATGTAAATACAGACATGATGATACATGGACATGTGAAACATTCTCAGTTCAGAATAAAACAGTGTATAAACCCTGATTAAAATCTACAGGCTATATTTTCCTTCTTAATAACTCTGTTACTGTAGACATGAAAGCAGCAGAAGTCAGGTGTGCTGTAACAAGGTGAAATGCGCCTCAATCTTTTTTGGACCGACTACCACTGGTGTGAGACTGGATTGCTCTGTATTCATACAGTCAATATTACAGTCAAACTTGCAAAACAACATTGTCAGCATTGTCAGCATAGACAGCATTGTCATCAGCATTATCTTGTATGCTGTGGCATGTTCAGGGACGGCTTGTGGTTGGACAGGCTTGTAAGGAGAGCTGGCTCTGTGGTTGGCACAGACCTGATCAAACTGTAGACAGATTGCTGGTGAATGGTTTGAGAATTTTAGTGCTCTCTTATCTTTGACACATCTATCACACATTGCGGGGAAAAAAACACATAACACAAGTAAGCAGCTGCAGTTCTGTGGGGCAGAAGCGGAATGGAATGGCCATG
>JACXGI010003978.1:16688-57685 GCA_016801175.1 Esox masquinongy
GGGCAAGACACAAAAGGTCATTGCTAAAGAGGCTGGCTGTTCACAGAGCTCTGTGTCCAAGCACATTAATAGAGAGGCGAAGGGAAGGAAAAGATGTGGTAGAAAAAAGTGTACAAGCAATAGGGATAATCGCACCCTGGAGAGGATTGTGAAACAAAACCCATTCAAAAATGTGGGGGAGATTCACAAAGAGTGGACTACAGCTGGAGTCAGTGCTTCAAGAACCACCGTATGCAAGACATGGGTTTCAGCTGTCGCATTCCTTGTGTCAAGCCACTCTTGAACAAGACACAGCGTCAGAAGCGTCTCGCCTGGGCTAAAGACAAAAAGGACTGGACTGCTGCTGAGTGGTCCAAAGTTATGTTCTCTGAAGAAAGTACATTTTGCATTTCCTTTGGAAATCAAGGTCCCAGAGTCTGGAGGAAGAGAGGAGAGGCACAGAATCCACGTTGCTTGAAGTCCAGTGTAAAGTTTCCACAGTCAGAGATTTGGGGTGCCATGTCATCTGCTGGTGTTGGTCCACTGTGTTTTCTGAGGTCCAAGGTCAACGCAGCCGTCTACCCGGAAGTTTTAGAGCACTTCATGCTTCCTGCTGCTGACCAATTTTATGGAGATGCAGATTTCATTTTCCAACAGGACTTGGCACCTGCACACAGTGCCAAAGCTACCAGTACCTGGTTTAAGGATCATGGTATCCCTGTTCTTAATTGGCCAGCAAACTCGCCTGACCTTAACCCTATAGAAAATCTATGGGGTATTCTGAAGAGTAAGATGTGATACGCCAGACCCAACAATGCAGAAGAGCTGAAGGCCACTATCAGAGCAACCTGGGCTCTCATAACACCTGAGCAGTGCCACAGACTGATCGACTCCATGCCACGCCGCATTGCTGCATTAAGTCAGGCAAAAGGAGCCCCAACTAAGTATTGAGTGCTGTACATGCTCATACTTTTCATGTTCATACTTTTCAGTTGGCCAACATTTCTAAAAATCCTTTTTTTGTATTGGTCTTAAGTAATATTCTAATTTTCAGAGATACTGAATTTGGGATTTTCATTAGTTGTCAGGTTTAATCATCACAATTAAATGAAATAAACATTTGAAATATATCAGTCTGTGTGTAATGAATGAATATAATATCCAAGTTTCACTTTTTGAATGGAATTCCTGAAATAAATCAACTTTTTGATGATATTCTAATTATATGACCAGCACCTGTATATACTGAATAAAAAATTATATGGAAAAAAATAATATTAATAAAGTCTATTTTTAAATAAAAATTAGTTATTATTTTTCAGGGCACAAGGTTTTTGCTTTAAATTTTATTGTTTCTTAAAAACATTTCAGAAGATCCAAGATCAGCCCCCTGTCCTTTTTTGTGAATTATTAATCTGTTGTTGTTGTTGTTGACATGTGCTGGCATATTCATTGCTCCATAGTTTATGAGCAGAAACATTGTCTTTGACAAAGGCAGACGCTAGCCAAGCTTTTCAAAATTAAGAGTTTAGTTTATACGCATGCGTATTGCAACATACTGTAACGGTCACACTGCGCACTTTTTTTTTTAATTTCTACGGATCAGCGCCGACAGCAGCAGAGTAGAGCAGCAGTCCGCAGTAGCAGCAGCGCGCTTTCAACACTGGTAGCATACCTGTCTCTCTATTATGTAAAATTATGTAAAATTCTTGTATTAAACCATCATTACTATCGAAGTATTGTGAGCTAAGACACTGGGGAATTTGCAAAAATGCTTGTTTGAACTCAGCTAATGTTGAGTGTTTTAACTAACTTTAGCTAATGTTAGTAGTTAGGCCTAATCAACCTAATTAGTCGACATAACGTTACTGGTTTTATACAGCCCCTCTCGAAATCAAAGGCAGAATAAACTATTTCAAGGCAGTATTTTAAACTCGTTGGCAGCTACATTGAGCTGTTAATTAATGGCACTCTCATAAATAAGAGCTAGGATGAACACTGATAGGCCTAGATGTACTATTGCAGAATAATGCTTCTGGACTTGAACTAAACTGAACGATTAGTTTTAACAAAGGGCCAGCATGGCTGTTAGATGTCAGTCTAGTTAAATTGTCAGAACTATCCATTAAATCATTCTTTCTCAAACCTTTTTCCCAGGGACCCATTTTAACGAAAATGACAAACCATCGTGACCCAATTCATAATGATCTATAAATCATGAGAAAAGCGAATTTGTGCAGAAATGGAACATTCCTGGCCATTTTTACTGCCATTTCCACACCATCTTATATTAACTTGAATAAGTAAACAAGCAATTTTGAAGAAATATATGTTTGATAAATCACAACTTTGTTTCATGCACGTGAAACACTTAATAAAAAGTGAATGTATTGCGTTTGGGGATTATTTGCAGCAGCGCTGTTGATTGCATAACTTTTGGGGAGACTGTCATTGCTCCACAGTGGGACCCGCAACACACATTATTAAGTACACAAACAAGATCCCAGTAATAAAATGGAGCCTTCTTGTGTTTGCACTGAGAAAGACAGCATTTTCTTAAAATGCATACCTGAACTCTCGGGAAAAACAAACAGCCTAGAATCATACAACTGCAGCTGAAACGGATATAGCTTAAACAATTAATTTAAATTAACACTAGCTTCGTCACTGCTTACACAGCTTGTTTTGTACAATATTACCAAATGTCTTTTAACTCATTCACACAAAACTAAAAGGAAAAAAGCAGCAGAGGCAACAAAAAGAGCCGCCAGATGTGGCTGCTGAGCTAATTCAGCTTGCATTTTTGTATTTGAAATTGTTTAACCCTTGTGCACCCCTTTAAAAAAGTAATGTAGAGATCCCTCTCTGAAAAAATGTTCCCCTCCTAAAAGTGCTGTAAAAATATTATTTATGAATATTTTTTCCACTTTTATTGAGTCAGATCTTTTCACCAACTGAAGTCCTGATCATAACTATTATATTTTAATTAATTTCAAAAATAATTTTATCCATTTAATGCCATTTTTGGAATATAAAACCAGATTTCCTTGTGAAATAAACACAAAATATTTCAGCCACTGAGTAGTGGGTAGTTTTCTTTTAAGTTTCCCACTTAGTGATGTTAAGTTGAACCACCTCAAAGAAGGCTAAGAGTTGAATTTGATTTTAGATTATTAGACCTCCAGTTTACATTTTATTTTTGTTTAGTGGGCTTTGTTTACATGGGAGGCCTACCAGTTTCCTCAAACCAATCGAACGAAATGATGATGTAGTACAAGCCATTTTACATGTGGGAAATACTATTGTCTCCTGTGTATTGTAGTGAAATGGATTACTTCCATGGCAATTCAAGGACAAGGATAATCAAAGCTAGAGTGCAGCAGCATTTAATGACCCTTGCCATGGAGCCTGTGGACCAGGCAGATCAGGCTGTGGACCAGGCAGATCAGGCGGTGGACGAGGCAGTGCAGGCGGTGGACCAAGAAATGCAGACAGTGGATCCGGATGTGCAGGTTGAGGAATATATGGAGAACAATGCTGATGAGGCTATAAATCTGCAGTTGGACTTTGACAGTGATGCTGATGACTTGTACATGTGTAGTGACTGTGATGAAGATCCTGCCTGTGATTTTACTGAAGAGGAACCCCACTCTGATGCGAAGAGGAAACTAGCTGAATGGGAAGCTAACCGTCAGGTGTCTCATTCTGCACTGTCAGAGTTACTAGCAATACTCTTGGAACTAGGTCTGGATGTACCCAAGGATCCCAGAACTCTCCTCGGTACAGTGAAAGATTGTACGGTCAAAGAGATGGGACAGGGAAGTTATTACCACTTTGGGCTTGCAAGTGCAGTACTGTCAGAACTGAAAATGACAAATGAGCATGAACTGACAACAGACACATTGACTATTCGTTTGAATGTTGATGGGCTGCCTCTTTCAAGGAGCTCTAATATGCAGCTGTGGCCTATTTTAGGTCAAATAGTTGAACTACCAAAAGCAAAAGTGTTTATCATAGGTATATATGCAGGTCCCTGTAAACCAGAATCTGTGAACGACTACATGCATGATTTTATTGAAGATTTAAAAGCCATCACAACAACTGGTGTAATGTTAAGCGGGAAAAAGTACAACGTCGCACTTCCAGATGCTTTTATTTGTGACACTCCAGCAAGAGCTTTTTTAAAATGTATCAAAGGTCATAGTGGCTATAGTTCTTGTGAGCGTTGCACACAGTATGGCATTTATGTTGACAATAGAGTTGTGTTTCCAGACATGGATTCCAGCCTGAGGACAGACACTCAGTTTGAACAAATGTCTGATGAAGACCACCATCACTCTAAATCACCTCTCCAAGGGCTAGGCATTGGTATGGTTTCTGCTTTTCCTCTGGACTACATGCATTTAATTTGAGAATGAGAATACTTCTGTCTCCTTGTGTAGAGGGTTCTGTGGTTTTGCCAGAAAATTGTTAAGATTCTTTGTTACCTACTTTGATATATGGGACTAAATTTCTGGTTAACAATACACACAGTCTTATACATTTAGCAGATGATGCTGAAAAATATGGCCCTCTGGATTCAGTTTCATGTTTTCCTTTTGAGAATTATTTGGGACAGATGAAAAAAATGGTGAGAAGACCACAGGGTCCTGTGCAACAAATTGTCAGACATGTCTATGAAAGGCAATTATTTCCTCACATGTCGAAAGACATGCCTGAAGGTGTTGAACTAAAACAGCCCCATGCATCTGGACCACTGCCAACAGATTTTTCCATGTATCAGGGTGTTCAATATAAGATGTATAAACTCAAAGACACAATCATCTCAAACGCCAGTGGTTCCAATTGTTTTGAACTGGGGGGCAGAGTTGCAATTGTGAGGAATGTTGTGCATTCCACTGCAAAAACACATGTAGTGTATGAACTTTTTGAGACAGGGGCAAGTTTTTTCAACTACCCCATTGATTCGACATGTCTTGGAGTTTGTTTACTATCAAAACTGTCTGGTCAGCTGGCCAGTGCTCCAGTAACAGACTTCACAAAACCACTGCTGTTATTGCGTCTTCAGAAAATGTTTGTGGCTTTGCCTCAGCTACACAGCACATAATATGATGAACTTTGCAGGATGCCCTCATTCAGTGTGGTGGAGTTTGTGGATGAAATTGACCATGATGGCTGCAAGAACGTGGACATAATTCCATCAGAGTGGTTCGAGGGCACTGACGGAAAATTATGCTGGTGGCCACCAGCCGCATTGCTCAATGTGACCAAGGCGGTGAAAGAGGGCACACCACCAGCTCAAAACTGGACTCTGTGTAATGTGCGTGTGATGGGAAATGCTGGTAACTTAAATTTTCCTCATTAACTACTGCTCTATTTCCTTTACTTACTTTAAAGCCCCTGTGTCCCCAACTCAGTCTTTTTTGTGTTGATTTTTCTCTACAGGGTTCTCTGAGCTAATTGGTCAAGGGCTGGCAGATCATCATTCCAAACAAGCAGGATCACACCAAACTTGATTCATTCAATTAAACTGATTTCAGTCCTCACACATGTGATAGTTGTAGGTGTGCTCTTGTTTGGTTGGATACATGCAACCACACTATCCCTCTGCAGATTAGACATCTGCTTCATATTATGTATACTGTATGTGCATGTTTTTTTCAATTAATACTGGTACATACAGATGTGCATTGTGATTCTCTCTGCAGAGAGAATCACAAAAGCCGTCACACTTCTATCAAGTGAATTCCTGACCATGACTTTGCGCATTTACAGCCGTGATTGTATTTTACAGCGATCATTGTATTTTACAGCTACTTATGCGGAGGCCAGGGTAAAGCTACATCAAGCTGAGTATACATCAGACCTGACAGACACCGAAGATGGCTTGATAAAGAGAAAGTAGGTGTTTGTGGGGGAATACAGGTTAAAAGTCATTTCCATAATATAGAGGCAGTAGGTATGGTTTACCTTATATATCTTCATATTAACCTCTCTAGGGCAAGGTCAAAACTCTTCCAGAGTCAGAGCAAGTAACTAGAATCAAGTGAGCATTCTGATTCAGAGGACGAACTTCCACCCACTCCCCCAGAAAAACTCCTTTGGCCAGCAGCAAATAAAATGACCAGCCGGATCACTATCCCCACTGCCCAGCGAGTCGCCAGTTCCACTGTCCAGCTGATCGCCAGCCCCACTGCCCAGCGAGTCGCCAGTTCCACTGTCCAGCAGATCGCCAGCCCCACTGCCCAGAGGTTTGCAAGCCCCAGTTGTGAAGCCATGTTCTCTAAACTTCTTACAATTGTAGAAGAAATTAAGGAGATCCAGAAGGTTCATGGTAAGATGCTAAATGTCCTGCTGAAGAAGCAAGATACATCAGTGATGGAGGTTCCTGATGGTGTGGTCTTCCCGCTGCAAACTCAAGCAGATGTTGAGGCGCTTGAGGAGCAACTGGGGGACCGCAGTCTAATGTCTGCTGTTTGTTTTTATTTTTTTTTAAATTGATTTTGCATTAGCCTACAAAATAAAAATATGTATTACATTACAGTAAATTACACAAAGGCTACAACTTCAAATGTTTAGTTGACTTTCCGGCTGAATTTTTAAATCTTTGAAGCTTATTGTCTTGGCAGTTAATGTAAGCCTTTTTTTCTCCTTTTGGCTCTCATCCCTAGGTTGCCATGGTGACAGATATAGGGGGCACAAATGTAGATGATGCAACGAGGCGAATGATGAAATACATTGTGTCAAGCGAGCTGGCATTGGACTATAACATTTGGCCGTCACGTGAAAAAGAAGTTTAAGGACTTGTGTCTTTTCAACATTGTGTATGGTAAGTAAATTAGAGAAGTTCTTCAACTAATGAAAATCATTTGTTGAAGAACATTCCATCTGCAGGGATTAAAGTTCCCCGTCACCCTGAAAAATGAGACGAAAAAAATTACAATGTGAGCTTTTGTTGTGCAGGGCTCGACAGTTCAAGTGTTTCACTCGTATTTGAGACTAAAAATAGATGTGTGCAAACTGTAAAATGTATTTAGGGGCACATGTGCGAATAAAAAGTGTAATTCAATTCAGCTGAAGCAGATTATTTTTTCGCCGGGCGCATTTCCTCTGCGGCAGTGCCCCTAGCCCAAGGAGTCGAGGTCCGCAGGGTTTTTTTTATCACTTTTGTAAAAATTGTCTGTCTTGCAGTCAAACCACTGCAGGACAGACACAGTGGCTGTGAAGAAAGCAGGGAAGGCTGTCATCACGGTGCTGTGTCTGATGTCAAACTGCGCACACTTCGCTAAAGTGCAGGTGAACCTGTCTCCACCCTTGCTACGCCCACCGGCCTGTTTTCAGAAAAGTGCAGGAATACGACGTGATGTGAGTTGCGACACAGTACATGTGAGTCTCACAAGAAACGTGACACAAAAAGAGATCTATGGATGCATTCCTACTGAACCCCGAGATGTCCGTTGACCACACTGCAGCGATCACACAGTGGTGAAAGTGAACAGTTTCTCAGATCCTTTTTAGGCTACTTAAGTAAAAGCAGAAAAATACTGTCATCTGAAAATACTCAATTACAAGTAAACGTCCTGAATTCAAACTGTTACAAGAGTAAAAATACATTAGTATAGCAGCAAAATGTACATAAAGTAACAAAAGTAAAAGTACTCGTTGTGCAGCAGTGTTATATTATTAAAGTATATTTTATTGTTTGCTTGTGTCACTAACAAACTTGAGAGATTTGAATATTCTCCATCAGTGTTGGGCCCCTTTATATATACTTTGGGTAAATTATTAACTACTGCATCATACCATATACTGTAAGTGTATCAAATGTTGTTTTTTAAATAATAATACACTTTATTTATATAGCACCTTTCAAGTGCATAGCAAATCTTAAAAAAAGAAAAGAGCAGAGAATTTAAACAAAAGAATAGAATTGAATATTAAAATATATTCTTTTATGTCAAATCTTCATCTGAAAAGTAACTAAAGCTGTCAAATAAATGTAGTGGAGTAGAAAGTACAATATTTCCATCTGAGATGTAGTGGAGTGGAAAAATAAAGTAGCATCACATAGGAATACTCAAGTAAAGTACAAGTATCTCATAATTGTCGTTAAGTACAGTACTTAAGTAAACTTAAGTTTAACCTGTAACCTGCAGAGTATAGTTGTGTGCTACTGAATCAACCGGAGGACAAAGCACAGAGATGCTACCTGCTGAGGGGCAGAATAGAAATGTTCATTTTTTTAAATGGATAGACATTAGGCCTATATCAAATTGTTAGATTCCCTCTCAGCATTGGGTGTGTAAGATAAATAAAAACATGCACTGAAAAGTTATGTAGATGGTTGATTTTTTATAAAAGTCTTAAGCTTAATAGATTGAAAACTTTACATAAAAGCAAACTGACAATAGAAAAGCTGTTCAAAATCACCCTTTTCCTTTAAAAATGCTCTTGGTCTTAAGTATTTAGATTGTGTAGGTTAAAGCCTTCTTACAACTTGAATGCTGTGTTACAGAACAGAAGAGCTGTTGGGCTGAACAGCCCATGAAAACCTATGGGAAGCGACCTTTACGGCAGAAAAAAAGTGTGGCTGGGGAAGATGATATGGCCTGAATTTTTTTTCAGTGAAATGATTTTTTCTTGCTTTAATCCCTGTATCTGTGTGCGGTCCTCACTTTATTTTATGGACTTGCATTTTTTTTGACTACGCACCAGTAAGGTATTGAGCACAGTGGCATTTTCAAATTAAAGTAAATTAGAGGAAAAATGTCTCACGAAATGAAAATGCAAGGAATCTCTTTGTCCTGGACTGCACTATTTTGAGAACTGCTCATCAATTTTTTTAATACTAAATAAGCTTAAATCAACATATAAATAGCAACCTTTTTACCCAAATAATGCTGGTTCTATTGGCATTTCAAATCTGAAGCCTGCATTGTACCATTGAAGCCTCAACTAATGTGCATCGGTTATTGCTTTTAGTGCATTTTGGCATTTTAATGTGAAAAAATGTGCATAATTTTATTTTATGATTATTTGTACACACCTCACAAAGCTAATATATATTAATTATGATTATGAGGGAGTAATAAAATGTTTTAAGTTCAAGTACTTCATAAATATTTTCTTGTGTTAAAAATCCATAACGATGATCCATTATATCCTTCATACTTATGCCCCTGAAGTTGGCCATTGTTTAATTCTAAATGGTGTTTAAAGAGAATATGTTTTTAATGTTAGCTCATACTGTCAACCAAATTTGTTTTACAGAGGCTCTTAAGAAGAATTCATTGACGGCACAGGTGAACCAGCAGGAGGCAGAGAGGGCACTGTCGAAATGGTTCACTGGGACAAGAGACAGAGGAGGACGAAGGGCATCCAGACAGCTAGTGCCAAATTAAACAGTACTGAGCAGTGGTGGAATATGAGTGAGTGCAGAAAATTTGTATTCAGGTACAAGTACAGTTAAACTGTTAAAATATTACTTAGTTAAAAGACAAAATGTTGACACACTGTTACATTGTTTTTCAGGAACAATTATTTTCATTACCAATGAATCTGTTGATTATTTTGTCTGTTATCAGCAAAATATTCATAAATAAAAAGTTGAAATCAGAGAATGTAGCCATTTTTTATATTAGATAGAACCTGACTCAAACTGGTTGGTGATTAATAATTTGTTTTTTTTATTAATTGTTGCAGCTCTAGGTTGGATGTTTATTCAAACTGTACTCAGTACTCAATTAGGATTTTTTAAAACATATCTTGCCCAGCTGGGGTCTACCTAAAACCTGGTGTAATCCTGCCTTAAACCTACATGGGCAATTGGCTTGGGGCCAACATGGAACCTGCGGACAATCCCACTTGCAACCCATATTTCAGCCCATACTGTCCCCATGTAGGCCCCACATAGGACTTAAAGCTGGGACCAAGATGGGTCTTGTCTGTTTTGCCTAGCTGGGGCCCATCTAAAACCTTAAACCCACATGGGCAATTGGCTTGGGGCCAACATGGAACCCGCGGACAATCCCACTTGAAACCCATATTTCAACCCATACTGTCCCCATGTAGGCCCCACATAGGACTTAAAGCTGGGACCAAGATGGGTCTTGTCTGTTTTGCCTAGCTGGGGCCCATCTAAAACCTTAAACCCACATGGGCAATTGGCTTGGGGCCAACATGGAACCCGCGGACAATCCCATATGGGTGTGATCTGACAATCCCACCTGGGGCCCATGATTCTGCCCACTTTTTACCAGTTTGAGTCAGGTTCTATCTAATTTAAAAAATGGCCACATGGGCCCCGCATAAAAATGTTGGCTGGGATATTCCATGAGAGGAGATGGACTTATCCATCTCCTTTCAAGGCTCTAACTGAAACGAATGTGTGTGGTGAGCTAGCATATGTGGAAAATCTCAATAGCCCCACTGCGGGATTGATAAAAAAAATGTTGCAGTAATTTTTGTCCTATCATCTTTGTCAACATACGGACCAAGTAGAATTATAATATAATTATCCTTGAAGTAGTTGTGTGCATAAATGTGTAAAACCATGCCCCTGCATATGTTTATTGGTTTAATAGTGGGCATGATTTTTTACCTACTGGCCTGGTTTATATAGTGTTTGATGGCCATTGTCCATAGATTCCAAATGTAAAATTACATGAAGATCGGTCATTTGGTGCCATAGGAGTAGCGTTTTAAGTGTTTTTCACAAAATCCAAAATGGTGGAAAATCCATCATGGCGGACTTCATGGGTCACATTGGCAAAAATGTTCCTTGTGAGGAGATAGACCTATGTACCAATTTTCAAGACTCTAGCTCACATGGGGTGGGTGTGGTGAGCTTGCAAAAAGTGCAACTTTGGAGGCTTGTGTGACAACGCCACCGTGTGGCCAATTTGCATGGCATTGCATCAGACGTTGTGGGCCATGGGCCTGTACTACCATGCAAATTTGGGCCCTTTTGCTGCATTTTATCTCACGGGAATCTGCGAAAACCACCTTAAAACGGCAGACAAATAATAATAATTAAAGCTGCAAGCAGCATTGTGCGTGTTTCAGCATTCAGATACAATTGGCCTTATTGCGCCACTTTTGAGCTGAGAGATTCATAAGCACCATTTTTCACAGATTCTCCAAATGAAGCATTAATAATATTTCTTCACCAATCATGCCGCCTTGTGGCAAAATTGAGATATAGTTCATATATTAGTTAGATTTATAACCCTGTTTATGTGTGCCAAATGTGAATCATACTGACTGATACATATAAAGAGATAACACCATCTAGCCGTTATGGTGCCACCTTGTGGTCAAACTGAATTTACTTGCATATGATACATTGTCATAGTGTTGTGAACATGTATATCAAATATTTTTATCATATGATCAACTGTGTCAGATTTATATTCATATATGTGCAAAACCATATATGCTTGAAGATTGATTGGTCAATAGTGGCCATGATTTTATTTGCACTTTTCTGGGGTATGCATTGATAAATGACCTTAGTCCATAGATAACAAATATCTTGTCCCGTAAAGATTAGAGATTTGGTTCTATAGGAGTAGCTTTTGAAGCATTTATTACATATTCAAAATGGCTGAACATCCATCAAGACAGAGGTAATGGGTGCCAATGGCAAATATGTTCACTGTGAGGACATGGAGTTTCAGTCTCTATGTAAAACGGAGGGAGTGACGTGAGCTTGCAAAGATGTCTGGCTCAACATTGCCCCTGTGTGGTCAATTGGAAAATGCTTGCACACCGTATGTCCGGTCAAGGTTCTGAACATGTGTAGCAAGTTGTATTATAATACAATCAACGGTTTCTCATTATTATCCTTCTAAGCACGATACCACGTCCACTTGAAGATTTATTTGTCAATAGCGACCACATTTTTTGACATACTGCTTTGGCTTATGCATCTTTTAGAGACGTTTGTCTATAGATGCCAAATATATCAATACGTGAATATCTGACATTTGCTGCTATAGGAGTAGATTTTGATGTGTTTTTCCCATATTCAAAATGGCCAAAAATCCATCAAGGCGGAGCTAATGAGTTCCAATGCCAAATATGTTCCTTGTGAGGAAATTGACTTGTCCACCATTTTATGTCTCTATGTCAAACGGAGTGAGTGGTGTGAGCTTGCAAATTTGTCTGGTTCAACATTGCCCCCTTCTGGTCAATTGGAAAATGCTTGTACACGGTGTGTCCTGACAAGGTTCTGAACAAGTGTATGAAGTTGGATTATAATACGATTAACGGTTTCTCAATAATATGCTTATATGTACAAAACCACGCCCACTTCAAGATTTATTGGTTAGGGTTAGGGTTAACAAAAACAGGTGTGTTTCACCAGTTAACTGCTGAAACCCTAATTACACACCCCCAATAAAAATATTTCCCCAATAGGACAAAACACAACCACTAATACGATGACACACTCCAAATATAACACACCTTCCCCAAATATGAACGCACTCCCCCCAAAATACGAAACAACATTAAAGCTGATATATGTAGGTTTTTTGCATTAAAACATCGCTATTCTATTCTGGATCGTGGATGAATTCCTACTATATCAGATGGTCACAGGCCCGGATATGAAAAACCTCTGTACACCGTGTACTGCTCCTAAGGAAAAAAGTGGTCGGCTCTCGCAGTGGCGGGAAATGTTATCCTGCACACAGGAAGTGATGCGTTTGACGTATCAAACAAAGAGCTGAGGCTGGACAAAATAAGGAAGTAGCTACTCTTATTTTGTGTATCAGTGAGAGACGCTGGCCAATTTTATTTAAAAAAATGGAAGAAGTTCAGAATGCAACGGTACCTAAGAAAATATGATTTGGATCAAAAGAAAGCAAATTTGGTAAAAGAGAGGCAGATAGACGCCTTTCAGAGCATTGGTGCAGCTGCCTATCCAGGATGGATGGAACTCATGGAGCAAAATGCAGTAAACGTCGACACTGATGTGACAATTCTTCTGTTAAATAAGTAAGTGAAGTTAGCTAAAACGCTAGCTACCTAGCTAACCTCACACTGTTGTTAATAAGTGCCCTATTGGTTTTAATGTGGCTAGCTATACAGACAGAGCAGACATGGCTATAGTTACTGATGTACATCTATCCAGCAGACATTGTTCACAAGTTTTCCTACAACTACTACCAACTTCTAATAACGTCAGCTTGCTAGCAAGGACAATGTTAGCTGCCTAGAATAACCTCATACTTTTGTTAGTAATTGGCTATAACGAATTACCAGGCAAAAACGATTAGCCAATTTGGTTAACTAGCTAACTTTCTGCGGATAGAGGCGAGCTGTCGTTTGGACGTGCTCTTTGCTTTGTTTAATAGCCCAGCTAGTAGTACTGTCATCGGGAAAAATTACCAGGGCGAGTTTAGACTAGTAGCTGGCTATTTTCACGTATCTCTATGTATGCTAGATCAGATACATTGCGACTGCTCACCGCCTGTAGCCGTCTGTTGCTGTTTTCTTTGTTTACTAGCCCACCCAGCTAGCAATGACCCGTGGGTCCGCCAGCGGTTTTTGGGTGGCACGCCATTAGTGTCTTGCCGCGGTCGGGCCACCGTTGGCGGACCATCTATAAGCCGATAGTCGGCACTGATTCAGAGGTCCACCAGCGTTTCATGGGTGGCATGCCGATAGTCGGCACAATGGTCCATCTCTGTTTTTAGTTGTTATTACTGATGTTTGATTACTACTAAAAACACATTTTACACTCAAGGACATCACTTGAAAGTATTTGCTTGAGGTACCGGAACTCTGAAGTACATACATCATCAGAAGCGTATCACCTTTCTCGTGCTCTGGAATCCCCTGAAGAGAAATGCTCAAATGGCTCGTCTTGCTCGTGAACACGAATCTATAACTACCACCCCACGCCTTGATGTCCAGTACAGCGGAAATCAAGGTGAGTGAATATCAGCTATACCTAACGAGATAGAAAAGAACAGAGTACAGCATCCATATTAGGAACATTATCATTCCTCCAAAGAAACTCCGTTCTTCCTCCTCAGTTATCACCCCTGCCCAAGTCAAATGTCACCCCTCCCTTGGTCAAATATCCGCTCTCCTCTTGTCAAACATCCCCCGTTTAAGCTTCAGTCCTCCCGTGGTCAATCATCAGCCCTCCCCTTGTCAATCATCATTCCTCCCCTGGTCAATCGTCATTCCTCCCCTGGTCAGTCGTCAGGCCTCCCCTTGTCAATCATCCGTCCTCTCCTGGTCAATCGTCAGTCCTCCCCTGGTCAATCGTCAGTCCTCCCCTTGTCAATCGTCAGTCCTCCCCTTGTCAATCGTCTGCCCTCCTCTAGTCAAACATCAGCCAACCCCTTAGTAAAGTATCAGCTGCTCCCATTCAAAAGTATACGATTTTTCCCCGCGAATAAAACAAGCAGAAAAACTGGAACTGTAAACACATGCACTCAATATAGAAGAGGTGCTAGCTTGACTAAGATCCACTTTAAAATTGTGTTTTGCGCTTTCATAATCACAACATGTCAACTTTGTTGAAATACTGTTGCATTTTTGCTTAGCTAGATTCATTATTTTCAGTTAAGCCGTTCTGCTAAAGAATGTTATCTTAAATCAAATATTTGGCATTGATGGCTAGCTAGCTAGCTGGCTGGCTGGCTAGCTGGCTGCTGCTACCTGGCCAGCTGCCTGGCTAGTCGACTGGCTGGCTAAAGCACACACCAAGAAATACGCTAAACTGTTTCTATTTATTTTTGATCAAACGATTATAAGAACGTTATCTTAAATCCAATGTGTGGCGATGATGGCTGGCTTGCGGCTACTCCCTGGCCGGCTGCCTGGCTAGCTGGATGGCTAGCCAGGCCGACGCCTGCTAGGATTGTTAATATTAGCCTTAATTTAATGACTAGCCGGTGATCAAATATATTAAATGCACTACTTTCTGAAACAAATTGATTGTATTTGCCAGCCAGTCCACCAGCCGGGCATCCGGCCAGTTAGCATCAGCCAGCTAAACAACTTAGCTAGCCAGCTAGCCAGCCAGCCAAACATTTGATTTAAGATAACATTCTTTAGCAGAACGGCTTAACTGAAAATAATGAATCTAGCTAAGCAAATACACAACAGTATTTCAATAAAGGTGACATTTTGTGATTATGAAAGCGCAAAAACATAATTTTAAAGTTTACTTTTCACTGATACTTTACTAAGGGGATTGCTGAAGTTTGACTGGAGGAGGGCAGACGATTGACAAGGGGAGTGCTGATGATTGACAAGGGGAAGACTGACGATTGACAAGGGGAGAACTGACGATTGACCATGGGAGGACTGAAGCTTAAACGGGTGATGTTTGACAAGGGGAGAGCGGATACTTGACCAAGGGAGGGGTGACGTTTGACCGGTGAAGGGGTGATGACTGAGTAGGAGGAAGAACGGAGTTCATGAGAAGGAATGATAATGTTCCTAATATGGATGCTGTAACAGAGGAATATATAAAGTTTGGATTGAACTTCAATGTGAATCGCAACTACATTACAATGTCAGTATCACTATTTTGTTAGCTGTAGTGTTATTGCCTGCCGGTTTTCAACTTGCTTTGACGTTAGCCACAGTAGTAGCTAGTAGTACTGTAGCCAATTCGGTATCCGCCTGACAGACGGTTGTCAGGTAACTCCTAAAACAATTAAGTAGCTGTATCAGTAACTTATTTAGTTAACGATGCCAAGCTAGCCAGGTAGCAAACATTTACCGACTAAATTAACAATTAACATTAGGCAAAGAGAGCTAGTAGTAGCTATAGCTAGCAAACGGTCTTAACTATAGGGAGGTCGCGAGATGCTCCTGTCAAATAACGTAGATACCTCGCTAGCTAACGCTATGCTTGTCGTACTTGACGATTGGAGTTGGCTAGGTTACCTAGCAAAGTCAATGATTGGTCCAATAGGTGCTCAGATGTAACGTTCAGTTTTCAGTGAAATTTGTGATGGGTCGCTCGTGAAAAGAGCCTTGTGGGGCTCACCGAACAGACTAATGGCCCATCCCAAGTTGATACATTGTATGGAGGCTTGTTTCAAAATAACAATTAAGTAACAAAATGGACATCACACAAACATCTGACAGGTTTCAGAACTAGCTTGATTGCAGATCACTTCCACATGTATCCGATTCAATATGTATCAGATTAGTATTGCATTTTTGCAAATAACCACCGTAATTATGAAATGTAGGCTACACATTGACAAAATGAATGTTAATGCAACTGTTGTCAGTGTATTTATAGGACCTTTTAAGACTGCCTCATGCATCTTTACTTACTCACCATTGTCTTAGTGGTAATTTATTTTGCAGCATTCAGTAAGGAAATGTCATATGACAATAAATACAGAAAAAATAAAATAAAATGTACAGCAGTAAGAGGAAACATATACAGCATGTTAATAAATAACAAAACTATGTACATGTCCCCCAGAATGCAGGATTATGATATTGGTTAATGTTTAACATTATTGCACTGATTGTATAATTTGTCTTACTTTGTAGATATCCAGTCTACTTAGGACTGCTTAACATCTCCTAGGTAAAATGTCTAGTTACTGGAGTATAAACGCAGAACATTTCAGAAAGGAGTTATGCAGGATTTGCTCAAACTAAGGTCAACATCTGTAGAGAGTGAGAAGAGACTTGATGGCATCAGGGATTTTGCACAAATTACAGAGCTTCCACTGCAAGAGTCAGATAGAGATGAGTTAGCTGATGTTTTTGCACTAAGTAATAGTGAATGTGGGGTTGGAGAGACCTCAACTGTGACTGCAGAGGAGAACACAGATGACAGTACAGACGAAGAAAATATAAAGAAGTTACTGGCTGATTGGTCTGTCAGAAAACAATTCCACATTCAGCATTGAATGAACTACTGAAGATTCTGACCAAGAAAGTACCTGAATTTGGGTTACCCAAAGATCCACAAACTTTGTTAAAAGCAAGACCTGTCATAACCACTAAAGAAGTCACTGGGGGAACCTATTTCCACGCTGGCACTGATCATGGTGTGCTATCCCACCTCACCATTTACCCAATGCTATCTGATTCTGTGTCCCTTCAAATAAATATTGATGGCCTGCCACTATACAAAAGCTCAAATGCTCAGTTATGGCCTATATTAGGGCTAGTAGAAGTCTATGATGGTTTGGTCCAAACTAACAAGTCACCATTCGTCATTGGGATATTCTTTGGTGAAAGGAAACCAACTAGTCTCGAGTTCTTGCATGATTTTGTTGAGGACGCACAGAGGCTAGAAGCTAATGGTATTTCTTTTGGAGAAAAAACATCTTAAATTCAAAATCTCTGCAATTGTTTGTGATGCACCAGCAAGGGCCTTCGTCAGTAACGCAAAAGGTCACAATGGCTACTACGGCTGCGACAAGTGCCGTCAAAGGGGAGTCTACTACTTGAATCGCATGACCTTCCCGAACACAAATTCTCCTCGGTGGTCCGACCACGACACTTTTGTTCACAGATGACTGTCACTATAGTGGGACAACACCTTTAGATAATTTGGTGACACAGTTTCCCATTGATTACATGCGTCTGGTGTGTTTGGGAGTAACACGAAAGCTGGTAACTATATGGCAGAAAGGGCCCCTGACAACTCATTTAAGTCCTTCGGTTGTTTTGAATGCATCCGCAAAGCTGATCGAACTAAGACCGCATATTCCTTCAGAATTTAATCGAAAACCCAGATCTCTGAAAGAATCCGACCGGTGGAAAGCAACTGAGTTTCGGACATTGCTTTTGTACACTGGGCCTGTCTGCCTTAAAGAGCATATTCCAAGACCTATGTATGAGAACTTCATGCTGCTTTCCGTGGCCATGAACATTCTCCTAAGTGTATCCTTGTGTGCAGATTATGCTGACTATGCTAAAGACCTCCTTGTGTTGTTTGTGGACCACTGCAGCTGCCTGTATGGGAAAGAAAATGTCAGATAACATGCACGGCCTTATCCATCGCAGTCATGAAGCACAGGCCTTTTGTGTGCTTGATAACATCTGCTTCCCCTTTGAGAGTTTTCTTGGGCAGCTGAAGAGAATGATTCGGAAACCCAACAAGCTTTTAGAACAAGTCATACGGAGACTGTCAGAAAGAGAGAGCATGGGAGCAACCCAGTCAAGCTAAACAAGGACTACAAAAGGAGCATAATGATGCTCCAGTTCCAAATGGTCTTACTGTGAAAAGGCAGTATGACAAAATACAGTTCAAATGTTTCTCGGTGGACAGGTCCACAGGCAACAACTGCATCCAGTTGAGGAACAAGGAGGTTGCTCTGGTGGAAAACCTTGTAGTGGAAGAACATGGAGAGATTTTCATAGTGTACAAAACATTTAGGAGCAAAACAGACCTTTTCTCTGACCCCCTGCTATCATCCAAGCTGGACATTTTCCATCTGTCTAGATTGGGTATAAAGAAGTTCATTCTTCAATCTACAAATGTGTTCAGAAAGTTTGCTCTACTCCCATGCAAAGAGGATTACTCCATGTGTAGGCTCCTAGCCTTTTCTTAACTTTTCATTATTTATTTGATACATATATATTGAAACATACACATTTTACAACACCAAAATAAATAGACATTTTTGTTTGTTAATGACTTAAAACAAGAATACCACAAACACTATGGATTCCTTTAAACCACTTTGCTCTAAATGGATGACATCAAACAGTTTGATCGAGGTAGCTTGTCTTGGTTAATATATTTTTTTTAAATGATCAAAATTGTAAAATGGGGGCAGGAAAGATTTACTGCTGGATTGCTTTTTGCTTTACAGTACCATGTTTGCGGAGGTTAAATTCCCAAATGAGGATGACAGTTTAGCTGTCGTCTCAAAGACTTGGTGCACAAAGGACAGATGTTTTTGGCCTCCATATAAAACCCAGGAGAGATTGCGGAAGGCAGTGATCTCGCATGAAGTTCCAGACATTGAGACATGGGAGGTGTATTCCACGGGGATATTGAAGACCAAGGGTGCGTCCATTTATTGAATATTTCTACATTTCAGTTCTTTTTCTAATGTGTGTACAAACTGATAAGCTTCTGTTTTGTTTGTTTTCAGATTCTTATGACAAGGCACACGAGTGCCTGGTTTGGGGTGAAAAAGGTTCAGGTCTTGAAACAGAACCATAGACCACACAAAGGAAGCAAAAGTAAGATTTAGAGTTTGAAATAAAGGGATTCTGAACACCATTACACAACTGTTGTTGCACTTCATGTTTGCTGTCTTTCCCAGGCGAAATCCAAAGTATGACCAGACTGACTCTGAGGAGTCTGATGCTGGTGATAAGTGTTTCCCCCCAATGCCGAAGCCCCCCTGCTTTACCCTGAAACGGGTTGATTCCCAACAACCTAAGAAAAGTATGTTTAAGATGTTTTTTCTGGGCCATGATTTGTTTATGCAAAAAATGATTTATGCAACAGAAATTATTTCCAATCCTGTGTCTGTGGAGAGATGTAACATAAGAACACAGGCCTTATAATCTACAATTTAGGGCGTCCAAGTTGTAGGTTGTATGATAGAAATTTGTTTGGATGATTTCTCTGTTTACAACAGTTTCAGAAGAGCTATCAGTGGCCAACCTGCCTGCATTCCGAAGTAAGTGGAGTCAGAAATATAGAATCTTATTGGACATTGTGTACGTTTAAATGTATACTACGTTCATAAAATTCTGTATTTTTTAGCAGAAATTGCAATAGCATAATTAGAACCCTGTTTCTGGCCCTCTTTGACACTGTGCTGACGGTAGGTGGTACCCTCCACTGAGTAATGTGATGTACTGAATGTAATAAAGTATATAACATTTAATATTTGTGGAATTATAACAAAGCACTGCACTCTTCTTTTGCCAACAGGTTCTAGTCTGTCCTCCTCATTACTGGGTTCTGCTGCTTACCAGTCTGAACGTAACTGCATCTCTACATGATCAAGGTCTTTGATGTCTTTGTTTTTTAATACACATACAGTTTTTTCACAAGTCTCTCCTTTCTCCATTGCAGGTCATATGTCTGGATAGCTGAAATCCGCCTCAAGATACTCGCAGCTAGATTTGATGCAATTTGTTTTGTTATTTCTCGCTACTGGCCTGTCGGTCACATGCTAGCTGGGCAGCTAGTAGTACTGTAATCGGAAAACATTACCAAGACGAGTTTAGACTAGTAACTGACTATTCTCACGTTTCCTATGTATGCTACATCAGATACATTTTGTTTAAGTAATTTAAGGATATAATTAAAATAATCGTAAGTCAACTCAACTGGTCGATGAAGAATTTTTTTAGATGAGCTGAATTAAACATCCAGCTCGGATCTGGCGCGAATACATTTTGTTATCTGTGTCAGCTTTAAGTCAAAACGGAAAGGGTAGGTACAAGACTCTTGTTGCTGATTGGATAGTCTGTTATTCAGGGTGAACAGGAAATAGGAAATTATTTTATTGCTGCTATGAGAAGGAAGAAGAATTAGTGTAAGCATATCAACGAGTCATGTAACTGAACCCATTCGTATTTATTATTATCAGGGACATTCATATGAGGTCATCCCCACACATATACGACTTCTCGCCGATATCGGCCTTTGATCGAGACATCGTATTTGCATTTGGAACGTAGAGAGGTCAGCTGTGCATATGAAGGATCATATGGATCGTATTTCATTTATAACATCGAGAGGTTGGCTTTGCGCCTAGATGTAACCCAGATAGCAAAAAGTATCCGCGCCGGATGTATTCCAACATCTGTTTCGGATACGTGTAACAGATCTGGCCCGGGGTCCAGATGCACAACGGGCCAATGCCGATACGGATCTGGAATCCGGATCTGGAATCCGGATCTAAAACAGACTTGGGCCAGCATAAGCCCAGCTCAGACCCAAATCTACCATATTTAATTTTACCTCTGGATTGCCTCTGTGCCAGATCGGTTTCAGTTCCGGTTTTGACTCGCTACTAATGGTGATGTGTGTTCTAAGTTTTTTAAAATATGCTAAAGAATTACAAATTAAATAGGATTTGAACTATTTTACCTTTCTACCATGACCATAACATTCTTTCCATAACTTATCATAACTGATTAATAATGCAGTGTTCTGTATTGTAAAGCAATGTCATTTTCAGTAATTAAATATAAAAGCATGAAAAATAATTTAAGTATCTACAACAAAAATTTACATACTTCAATTGTAAGATACTATGTCTCAAAACCAATCAGTGTATTGAATTCAACCATTTATTATAGATAAATAGGAATTCATATCAAAATGTAAATTCATGGCTACAATGAAATATAAAAATAAAAAACATTTCAATTCTGAATCAATTAATAGTGTTTCTCCACCCCAAAAAATAAATAAGTATTTATCAAATGGTGGCAGCCAACATTAATAAACACATTCATACAATTTGAGCTAAAAAATTTATAAATCAGAATGGGGGCACACACCCATTCCTAACCAGGACCAATACACCCAGACACATCCTGACAACTCATTTATATTTTCATTTTTAGACAAAAAATTGAAATTTCAAACATAAATTGAATAGATTACCATTTTTCCATCACAACATTGTATTGGCAATACTGAATAAATGAAACCATCACAACTTAGTTATGAAAAACATGGGATATTACTAGAAATTAACAAATACAACATTGTGCCACAACATGAGGCGAGTGAAATTGAGGATGGAGAATGATGTCCAACTGAGACCACACACTTCCCGGAGCATTCAGGAAGAGGATGACGTAAACAGTCCTCAACATTTGTGTTATGGTCTTGCAGCATGCTCTGTACTGTCTGCAGCCTTGGAATGTTCTCTGCGACCACCTCTGTAGTCAGATGCAAGATTAAACTGATGGCCTGCTGCATGCATTTTGTGATCAATCAATCAAATGGCCCTTTTTACATCAGCAGTTGTAACAAAGTGCTTATACTAAAAACCCAGCCTGAAACCCCAAAGAGCAAGCAACAATAAGGTTGATGCACAGTGGCTAGGAAAAACTCCCTAAAAGGGACAAAATTTAGGAAGAAACCTAGAGAGGAACCAGGCTCTGAGGGGTGGCCAATTCTCTTCTGGCTGTGCCAGGGGAACATTTTAAATTGTAATAATTAATAAATGCATGTGGGCTTTGTCCAGAGTCTATAAAACATAATCCAAGTCCGCTGCATGACCAGATGGACGAAGACAGGGACAATCAGGAATGGTCGGCAGAGGGGCAGCTGAAATCATCAGGTATCGTCAGTTACTTGAACTGCAACCAAACCAGCAGGTCTTTGGACAGGGACGGCTATGAGCCTTTCGGGCCAGGTAGTCCTGAGGTGTGGTCCAAGGGCTCCAGTCCTCCTAAGTTAACACCGAGCAGAAAACAAGGAAAATTTAGAGAGAGAATGACTTAGATTCACAAAGGATTTACAAAGGAAAACTGACCCTACTCCCCCGGCACAATGATATAGAAGTGTAAAACATTGGGACTGAGGGTGATATTTTTTAAGCAATGTGGTGAAAAAGTTACTCTCCTCAACCAGTTAGATTTGGAGAAAAAAATGGCAGGGTTGGTGACCACTCTGAGATGCTGAAGACTAAGAGAGAAAGAAAAAAATATGTGATTAGACCTAGGCACAAAACTAATAGAAAACATGTCAAGGAATGTGCAGCTGTAACTTTACACACAAGTTATATGGTGTGTGGATGCTACATAACCTTGGCTGATCCTTCAGCAGAAAAACTGACCAACCAGAATCTAGGCCAACCAGTTAATGTTTAACATTAATTACTAGTACAAATCAATCAGCTACTGTAACGAACATGATACTAACTTTAACAGAATACCAACAAGAGTTAGCTAATAAACATAGTTTGCTAAGTTACCAAGCTGTTATTGATACTATCCATTAGCCCTATATAGTCATCATCCCGGCATAGAAAACTAGCCACAGTAGCAAATAATTTTATTTACCAGATGTTGGCTACTGACTGTAGGTCGCTAGAAAGTATACCTAACGTTCTATGTTTAGGTTGACATTGGCTACATATTACTATACAACTTATTGATGTGATTATAGTGAGGATTTATTAAAAAAATATATTCCTAGACCTAACCAATTCAATTTAGTCTAATACAACTAGCAAAGGGTTAGCTAGAAGGGCTCAATATTGTCGAGCTGGACTTGCCACATTTAGCTATAGCACGATTAGTAAACATGAATTAAAATCGAAAGATAACCTTGCTAACTACAGATGGCTATTTGTAACATAATGTAACATTATTTTCGCACATATATTGTTGGCATTCAGCAAACAAACTAGCAAACTTTTACTCACCAGTATGCTGAATAACTCCTTGTTTTTGACGGTTGATATGACCAACGTCCTAAAAGCTTCCAATGGCAACACCAGCGCTGCACACGACCGTAGATCATGCGGCAGGCGCATCCTGTTCGAATCTGGGCCAATTCCTTCGAACTAGCCATCGCTAAAAACGTGCGTTTTGGATCTGGTGCGGAGGCGCTGAGTGTGACTGCTATGAGGATTTACCATGAGAACGTCGGATACGCCGCGGAGTCAGCTGCTGTCTAGGAATGGAATGACTTAACTGTGACAGCAGCTTACTGGGTCGGCTATTAACCGTGAACACGTCGAATTAGATAATATCCAGAGATGTAAATCATCACCAGCTTGCGGTCTATATGTTCTGTTATTTAAAATAACTACTAAAATAAATCAGCCATCAAATGCTGCATTTTTTTGTAAATACCATGTCAATCTTTCATTTCTGAGCACGAACAACTCTCACCCTGTACCAGCAATGCATGAACATCACCAGCCAGAGCTTGATTCCCTCAATTCTGATATTCTATTCTTAGATATGTCGTCAACTTTTCACAGCATTAAAATTAGTAAAAATGGATAGCGTTAGACAGGCATTGTCTCAAACCCACGACATTCGCCAGCACAGCCAGGCACATTACCCACTACTCCAAACAGGGGTATCTTATCTACAGGAACGAGTAGTGGTGTTACCAAGGTCGCTACGTGCAGAACCACTGAAACTGTGTAAGTTCATTAAAATGATTGCCCCAGTAAGGGCAATACATGTTCCAATGTTGTAAGATCACTTTTCTTTGCCTCTTTGAAACCATAGCTAAACAGCTAGCTAGCAAACTGTCATTTCCAATACACCCTCAATAACAGGAAACCAGGCATACAATCAGCGACGAGAGTCTTGTACCTACTCATTCTGTTTTGACGTAAAGTTTTTTCGTATTTTGTGGGAATGTGTTTATATTTGGGGAAGATGTATTGTATTGGGAGTGTCATCATATTAGGGTTGTGTTTTGCACTATTGGGGGGAGGATTTTTATTGGGGGCATGTAATTGTATTTTTAGCTTATCTTGTATTTATAGCTGACCTTGAGGTAAAATTTTATTAGCAAGCAAGCAAATTTATTTATATAGCACAGTTCATACATAGAAGCAATTCAATGTGCTTTACAAAGAAAAAGGAAAAAATATAAAAAATAAAATAGCATAAAAACAAATACTCAAATGAAAACATCAAAACAACATCACAATAATAAAACAGAATAAGAAAATAGAAATCGAATAAAAATGGGATAAAAACATAGGAAGCTATAAAAGCTGTAAGGCTAAACAATGCGGTTAAGTTTAAGTGCTCAGTCCTAGATGCGTGAAAAGTGTTTTTACCCTGGATTTAAAAATTGATACGTTTGGGGCACGTCTAAGATCTTCTGGTAGTTTATTCCAGTTGTGTGCAGCATAACTGCTAAACGCAGCTTGACCATGTTTAGTTTGGACTCTGGGCTCTATTAGCTGACCTGTGTTCATGGATCTAAGAGCCCTGCTCGGTTTATATTCTTTAAACATATCAGAAATGTATTCGGGGCCTAAACCATTCAATGATTTATAAACTAAAAGCACCAGCCAGTGCAAAGATTTAAGAACCGGAGTGATGTGCTCCGTTCTCTTGGTTTTGGTTAACATTCTAGCACCAGCATTCTGAATGAGCTGCAGCTGTTTTGCAGTCTTTTTGGGGAGTCCAGTAAAGGGGCCTTTACAGTAGTCAACCCTACTAGAGATAAAAGCATGGATGAGCTTCTCTTGGTCTTTTTGGGACACCAAGCCCTTGATTCTGGCTATATTTTTAAGATGATAGAATGCTGTTTTGGTGTCCGCTTTGATATGACTGTTAAATGTGAGTCTATCAGAACACCAAGATTACGCACTTGGTCCCTGGTTTTTAGGGCCCAATAATCCAGCTCTTTACTAATACTAGTTAATACGATTAACGGATCCATGCCGAATGTGTGACGAATTTAAAAGCTTTTTTAACAGAGCTGAACCAGTCCTGGCCCATGTCCGGCACAGATCTGTAATACAGAGTTGCGCCTTTACTGGGCCATTGTGCGTTTGGACACTGTTACAGATCTGATTGGTGACTCCGTGTCAAATTTTACGCTAGATGCGATCCAGATCTGGCGCAGTCTCTCTGTTTTCTGGGTTACTTAAATACGTTTGGTTAGAGAATGTTCTGTGGTTGCTTAATGCTTCAGGGTCTAGTGATATTTTTTCAGTAAAAACTAGGGATAGAGGGTCAGTATAATCTGATATTCTGCTTAAGGTGATTGACAATATCTTTCCATTGAAATAGCAAATAAACTCCTCACATTTCGGGAGAGACATCAGGGGCCGTATTCAAAAAGCAGTTTAAGACTAAAAGTAGCACCTAACTTTTGATTTAGGAGAAATTCTTAAAAACAATGCGTGTCAATCCTAATTTTGATATACTTTTTTTTGTTACATTTTTGTTCCAAGAGTATTTCTCAAAGTGCTTTAGCGCTAAGCCCAGCTCCCAAATCTGTGA
The DNA here is from genome assembly GCA_016801175.1 of Esox masquinongy. Lineage (NCBI taxonomy): Eukaryota > Metazoa > Chordata > Actinopteri > Esociformes > Esocidae > Esox > Esox masquinongy. The sequence continues at coordinate 42,594 of JACXGI010003978.1, forward strand.
AAAGTTAGGGGTAGTGTCATGTCTCTCTCTGGGGATGCCTCCTGGTCTGGGATGGCTCCAGCGTTCGTTGTCACCGGCTTTCTAGCCCCAACCATTCCCCAGGTCCTATATTCCAGTTTCTCAACCAAACAGCATGGTTTGGTCTTGACCAACACCATGGACAGAGACAAACATATCATATCACGTATCATTATGGTTTCTTCTTTGCATGGTAGAGTTTTAACTAGCATTTGTGGATGCAGCGATGTACTGTCTTCACAGACAATGGTGTTTGGAAGTGTTCCTGAGCCCATGCAATGATTTCCACTACAGAATCGTATCTGTTTTTAATGCAGTGTCATCTGAGGGCCCGAAGACCACGGCCATCCAATATTGGTTTTCGGCCTTGTCCCCTCCGTACAGACATTTCTCTGGATTTTCTGAATCTTTTAATGATATTATGTACCGTAGATGATGAGATCCCAAAACTTTGCAATTTTACGTTGAAAAATGTTATCCTTAAATTGTTGCATTTTTTGCCTGCACAGTCTTTCATAGAGTGGTGAATACCTCATCTTTACTTCTGACTGGCCCATCCTCTCTGGAATGATCTTTTAATACCAAATCATGTTACTGACCTGTTGCCAATTAACCTAATTAGTTGTGAGATGTTCCACCAGGTTTTTTTTTAGCAATTCACAACATCTCCAGTCTTTTGTTGCCCCTGTCCCAGCTTTTTTGAAACATGTTGCTGGCATTTGCTGCAAAGTCTGTAAATATCTTTCAAGAAAAAATAACTAAATAATTTCTCAATTTCAACATTTCATATGTTGTCTTTGTAATATTTTCAATTGAATATAGGGTTTAAATGATTTGCACATCATTGCATTCTGTTTTTATTTATACTTTGCACAGCGTCACATCTTTTTTGGAAACAGTGTTTTACATGTATTCCATAATTTTGTATTTTTTAACAGCTAGAATGAAAATAATGAGATAAGAATGTGAGGTATGTATAAACTCAATAAATACTTTTGTTTGTATTAATTTCTTATTTTCTGAATTTAACCCAAGGTATTATAAAGTCTAATACAGTATAATGAGAGGACATAGTGGTTTAAATAATCATATTTACAAACACTACCTTTTAAAAGTTTGAGGTAACTTAGAAATGTCCTTTTACATTTTACATTACATTTTAGTCATTTAGCAGACGCTTTTATCCAGAGCGACTTACAATAATTCCATTCCTCTTAAGGTGTTTTGGAAAACCAACATCTGACAATCATAATAAGTACACTTTTCTTAATCGAAGCCGTTAGTTGGCAAAGTCAGTGCCAGAGAAAAAAGTTAAGTGCATTTTTCTCTCGGGTGGTGGGGGAGGGGGTGAGTTTTTATACTTTTCCTTGTTAAATTAGATTTGGTTCAGGTAATCACCTAATCAGTACCTCATTAAGTAAACTGAGGTGTGCCTGTGTTGGAATTTAACAGACACTGGAATGGAATGGCTGCCATACATGTACTGTAGAGATGCTGATTTAAGAAAAATTAGGAGTGGTCTCTTAATTTTTTCTAGAGCTGTATTTTGTGTTTCTTTCTCTATATGCATTTTCCTTTCTCTCTCAAGCAAATGAAGTTTGACTGTCCAAGGTGAATATCAAAGACAAAACTGTTGGGCTGTTACCCAAATATGATATTTGGATGAACTATCCCTTTAAGTTACTCATCAAAGAGGTAGGTTTTCAGCCACTTTCGGAAGATTAGCAGGGAGTCCTGATTTCAAGGGAAATATGTTCCACCACTGAGGTGCCAAGACAGGGAAGAGTTTTGCCTTGGCTGAGTGGGAGCTGTCCACCCGCGAGGGCTGGGTGGCCAAAAGACGAACTGGCAGATATGACTGCACGGGAAGGGTTGTAGGGTTTAAGCATAGCCTGCCGGTAGGGAGGTGCAGTTCCCTTTGCTGCACCATAGGCAATTACCATGGTCTTGTAGCGGATGCTAGCTTCTACCGGAAGCCAATGGAGCTTGCAGAGGAGATGGGTGACATGGGTGCATTTGGGAAAGTTGAACACAAGACAGCTGCAGCGTTCTGGATAGGTTGCAGAGGCTTGCTGGCACAAGCGGGGAGCCCAGCAAATAATCCAGACAGGAGATGACAAGTGACTGGATAAGAACCTGAGCTTCCTGATTTTGTGGATATTGTACACCATAAATCTATAAGAGTGACAGTTTTAATGTTTGCAGAGAATGACAGGTTCTTGTCGAGTGTCACGCCAAGGTTCTTTGGGCTCTGTGAGGTGATCACCATGGAGTTGTCAACCGTGATGGACAGATCTTGGAGCAGGCAGGTACAAACATTCACAAATGTTTTCCTTTGTGATCCGAACAACTCAAACTTAGATTTGTCTGCCCAAAACACTTTTTTCATATTTTCCTCTGTCCAGTGTCTGTGTTCTTTTGCCCAAGTTAATATTTTCTTTTTAATGGCCAGTCTGAGATATGGCTTTTTCTTTGCATCTCTGCCTAAGTCAGCATCCCGGAATCACCTCTTCACTGTTGACATTGAGACTGGTGTTTTGTGAGTACTATTTAATGAAGCTGCTAGTTGAGGACCTGTGAGACATCTGTTTCTCAAACTAGACATTAATGTATTTGTCTTCTTGCTTAGTTGTGCACCGAGGCCTCCCACTCCTCTTTCTATTCTGGTTAAAGCCAGTTTGTGCTGTTCTGTGAAGGGATAACAGACTGAAGGTTAACAGACTATTCAAGAGACAGAACCCCTGAAAAGTAGTAGGGCCTGACGGTGTCTCCCCATCCACCTTAAGGCACTGTGCAGATCAGCTTTCTGCTGTGTTTACGAACATCTTCAACACCTCACTGGAGACATGCTGCATTCCAGCCTGTTTCAAGTCCTGCGTCCCAAAAAATCCAAGGATCACAGGAATTAACAACTACAAACCCGTCACCCTGACCTCTGTGGTAATGAAGTCATTTGAGCGACTTGTGCTGTCCCACCTCAACACCATCACTAACCCTCTACTAGACCCACTGCCGTTTGCCTACAGAGCCAACAGGTCTGTGGAGAACACGGTCAACATGGCTCTTCACTTCATCCTCCAGCATCTGGACACCCCTGGAACCTACGCCAGAATCCTGTTTGTGGACTTCAGTTCTGCATTCAACAACATAATTCCCACTTTGGTCCAAGACAGGCTATCCCAACTGGGAGTGCCCGAGTTCACACGCAGGTGGATCACAGCCTTCCTGTCCAATAGGAGGCAGCACGTGAGGCTGAGGAAGCACCTGTCTGACCCCCTGACCATCAGCACTGGCTCCCCTCAAGGCTGCATCCTGTCCCCCCTACTTTGCTCCCTGTAAACAAGCAGCTGCACCTCCAGTCACCACTCTGTCAAGCTCCTGAAGTTTGCGGATGACACCACTCTCATTGGACTTATCTCTGATGGAGATGAGTCCGCCCACAGGTGGGAGATTGACCATTTGGTGTCCTGGTGCAGTCAGCTTGGAGTTCAACACCCCACCCTACCCTGCCGTCTCTACAAGACCTACACACCTCCAGGACGCGAAGGCGAGTGGCAAAGATTGTGTCTGATCTCGCTCACCCTGGAAATGGACTATTCCGAACTCTCCCCTCTGGTATAAGTTTGAGGTCTATCAGGACCAAAACCTCTTGCCACAAGAACAGTTTCTTTCCTACAGCAGTAGACCTCATGAACATGCCCCCAGCGCCAAACTGAATACACTCAAGCATCAACTAAACAAATCTATGACCCCTCCCCACATATACACACAACCTTAACTGGACAAACCTATAATTCCTCCCCACATACTCACACAACCCTCTACTGGACAAATCTTGCACCTTACATATACAAAAACATATTTTTAGTAATTAATTAATGCACAGTCTCTTTGTTTTTATGCTCAGTCTACTATTCTTATTTGGTTTCATTTATTTTGTACAAAATTGCTGCACTAACAAACCAGAACAAATTCCTAGTTTGTTGTGAAACTTACTTGGCAATAAAACGCTTTCTGACTCTGAGGAGTACATACGCTGTACGAGATCTTAAGTTTCTTGGCAATTTCTCACATTGAACAGCCTTTATTTCTCAGAACAAGAATAGACTGACGAGTTTCAGAAGAAAGTTTTTGGTTTCTGGCCATTTTGAGCCTGTAATCGGACCCACAATTGCTGATGCTCCAAATACCCAACTAGTCTAAAGAAGGCTAGTTCAATTGCTTCTTTAATCATCACAGTATTCAGCTGTGCTAACATAATTGCAAAATGTTTTTTTAATGATTAATTAGCCTTTTAAAATGATAAACTTGGATTTCCAAACAACGTGCCATTGGAGTGAGTGGTTGTAGATAATGGGCCTCTTTACGCCTATGTAGACATTCCAATAAAAATCTGTAATTTTCTACTACAGTAGTCATTTGCAACATTAACAATGTCTATACTGTATTTCTGATCAATTTGATGTTATTTATATGGACAAAAATTTGGCTTTTCTTTTGAAAACAATAACATTTCTAAGTGACCCCAAACTTTGAATGGTATTGTATATTACACTTTTGGCCAGTAAATACTGAATTATTCAAATATGAAACACTGAATGCATTTAGCCATATTTTGTGGAGTAGATGTCATGGCAATGCCTTAGCGCCCCAACACAGATGGCAAATAATTTTGCTTGATTGGATGTTTATCCTCAATCAATAATTCTGCATGCCATGTTTATTATACTAAGAAACAGGGGATGAAGGCACAAAATCCCAGAGTTTGGTTCCCAATTAACTTATTTAACCTAGTTTCTCACATACTTTTCTTTTGGTGCTAAATACTTGTTAAAATATGGGACAAAATAGTAAGTTTTGCGACTGTAAAGTTAACTGTAAGTTTGAAGGTTATGATAGAAGAGATGGTCACTGTTGTACATTTTTTCATTTCCAGTACAATGATTCTAGATTTCTTACTTATTCCCTCCAGGATACTGGGAAAACCACTGCATTTATTCAAAGTTACCAGCATTTTGTGACCCTAGTCCCTATCTAAACCATTTTTGTCCATCATTTAGCCAACCATCTCCTACAGGGAATCCATCCATTCCATCATCTCATGCAGGGACTCCTGCAAGGATAACTGAAGTTCCACGGACTGCAAAGAGGAGGCACCCCCATCCACTGCCATTGATTTGAGCAGCTCCAGTGCAACAAACACCACCTGACATGAAGAGAAAGAAACGAACACTGAGAAAACCAAACAAAATCTGTTAATCTGAGATCTATGCGGAAAATAATTGACGACGAGGACAACCACAACATTTAGTACATTCATTAGCTGATATGAAAAAAATGCTATGTTAGAATAGGCACCCAAAGATATTAAAAAAGCTAAATGTTACCTTACTTAACTGAAAGAAATGGGGTTTGAGGTAAAATATGGGTTAAGATTAGGTTTTTGGTGTTAGGGAAAATAGAATTTAAGTTTTTGGGGTTCTCCACAATAGTAGTATAACACAAAACATTTGTCACCTCAAATGTGATGAGTTTCTTCTCCATGGGCTTATTGTTTGGATCTGGCCACTTTTCCCCAAGACAGAAAAACAAAGAGATAGGGGGGCACATTTCTCCATGATTTGCAATGAACGTAGAAAGCCCTGAATGACAGAGGGAAACGCAATGATGAGCAATATTGCACACACACACACAGACACACACAAACCATCTTAAATTATGTTATGCAAAGCTTTCTTACACTTTCCTCTCACCTTCAATGAAGTTCTTAGTCAGGTACAGAGGCATTTGATGTTTGGATACCTCCTGTGGCCTCCTGCTCATATCGAATTTGTCAAAGCTCCAGTATGCCTTGCTAGCGCCCATGCGGTGGCCATAGATAATGGCGCCTGACACTCCCACTTCTATGCCTTCCCCCAACCCATTCAGTATCTGCTGGGTGAGTTTTGCCTGTTTCTGGTCTTGCAAAGATTCTGGATTGGGCAAAAATACCAGGTATTTCCCAGAGTCTTGATCCAACACAGGACTCTGCATTTGTTCAGGCCTGTTGTGAATTACACCAATGGTTTTATGTCAGAGTGGTTTTGAATCCATTCCTAGTATGTCAGATGGTGTTGTTAAGACTTTATTGCATCAATAAAACAAAAACAATTTGGAAGGCACTCAAAGGTTGGATGTGGATTTGGTCTTACATGACAGTTTTTGTTTGGTAAAGGTATTCCTGAAAGTGTAAAAGCTTTCTTTTTTTACTTGACTGAAATAAGCAAGGAAGCCATTTTGTATTGATAGTGGCTTTCTTGCATTGTTGTGTGATTGCATTAGGTATAAATTCGGATTTACCTGTAGACTAATCTGAAAGCAGTAGTGTTTGTGACCAGCTGCTCTGACACCTTCACTCCTCGGTAGTACACACACACCTTGAAGTCAGTAACTAAACAGTCACAGACATAACAACAGAGATGAGGATAAAAATGGTCATATACAATGCTGTTCATGCATGCTTGAGGTTTGTGTGTCATGTGCGTACAGCAAAGTTATCCAATCCCAGTTCCTTGACAACAATTGCCCCATAGGGTTGTACTTAATTCAATGGATCAGATAATTATTAGAATGACTTGCTAGATTACTATTTGGACTAAAAACCCACAGGGTTCACAGGATTTTGAAAATTACAAAGCAGTAGAAAAACCATTAAAAATTGAGAATGTTCTGTTTTTGTGCATATTAGTTTGTGCTCATGCTAGGAAAATGGGATAAAAATTAGCTATTTTAAAATAATATGTTCAACTTACTGAAATGGTTGTCTGCTCTGGTACTGGACAATGTGTCCCTGATCTGTTCCATCACCTGCTGTTCTGCCATTAGATGTACTTGTGGTTCGGGGAAAATGGCTTCTCCCACAGAACGCTTCAGTTCATCCATATCCTGCTGTTGCCCAAGAAACATATTCCCTCTATTTAACCCCTCTTGTGAATATTGCTGTTGTCCTGTTGGAAAGTTATAAACAGAAATTGGAAAAGACAATAATTACAGGCGAGTTTCTCAAAACAGATTAAGCAACATCCAGTCATTAAAAAAAACCTTATCAATGAAGAATTTCAAATATAAAGGATTTTTAGTTTAATGGCTTCAAAATGCTTGACTTGGGCTGGTAGAGTACTTCTAGTTTTAGGCAAACAGCGATCTGGTTCTTTTTTTAGGCAAAAGAGCAAGCGTTATCGGAACAAGCTTTATTAACACATACATTTTGATGAACATAGTCTAATGTGCGATTCTGCAGTTCCTGCATTTATTTCAGCCCAAGTCGAGCGCTGTGGCTTCATATAATTAAAAAAAAGTTATGACCAACTTGAAATTCACATTAATGTTACTTGGTGTTGACCAGAATTCTCCAACCCTGTTTATGGAGATCTACCGTTCTATAGGTTTTTGTTTCAAGTGTAACGTATTGCACCTGACTCTAATAATTACCAGATTACTATGTTGATTTAGGTTTGTTGCGACTAAGGTCGGAGCAATAAACCTACAAGAACGTAGCTATCCGGGAACAGGGTTTAAGAGCCAGGTGTAGACTATAAAGAGTGCAGCCAAGTGTCCGGAACTCTTGACGTCTACCTGTTGGATCAATGTTCAACCCTTCCAAACATTGCTGAAGGAAATCCTGGTTGCAAGTGGATGGGTTCACCAATGCTGATGGTGAGCAATTTTGGGAATGAGTAAAATTAAGGAGATTCATTAATTAAGTGATTATGCAGAATTCAGAAATGTAATTCACTTAATTCTGAATAGCATGCATTTCCTGCAAGTGTGTTGCTAAATTGTAGCATTTAATTGCATTACCTGAGTTTGATGTTGATTCTGTGGAAAGGTGAAGGTCCTCAAAACATGGTTGAACATGGCTCTAAAATATCAAAGGTGGGAAAAACAAGATTAACATTACTTCTGATTTACAATATACGCACTGCATTCCATTCACAAGAAGTGCTGTAAGTATACTCACATCTAGTTCAGGGCTAGGACCTTGATTCATAAAAGGTTCTGGGTCTTGAGAGCCTTTAGATGGAAAAGAAAAACGAAAAACAAGATGTGTGATCATTTCTAGGGTTGAAAGTTGTAGCAGCCAATAATGTAATAACTACCGTTAATGTAATAACTGTCAATAACGTAATAAATTTTCCATTCTTACCAATAATGTAATAACATTTCTGAACCAATAACGTAATCATTTTTTGTCCATAACGTAATAAGTTCTTATGAACTGACCCCTGTTCAAAAGTCTGCATACCCTTAGTTTTTAATACTGTGTATTGTCCCCTTTAGCATCAATGACAGCATGCAGTCTTTTGTAATTGTTGTCTATGAGGCCCCGAATTCTTGCAGGTGGTATAGTTGCCCATTCGTTTTGGCAAAATGCCTCCAGGTCATGCAAAGGCTTTGGTTGTCTTTCATGAACCGCACATTTGAGAACTCCCCGGAGTGGCTTGATGATATTATGGTCATGAGACTGTGATGACCACTCCAGAACCTTCACCTTTTTCTGCTGTAACCATTGGAGGGTCAATTTGGCCTTGTGCTTAGGGTTATTGTCATGCTGGAAAGTCCAAGAGCGTCCTATGCGCAGCTTTCATGCACAAGAATGCAAATTGTCTACCAGTATTTTCTGATAACATGCAGCATTAATCTTGCCATCAATTTTCACAAGATTCCCTGTGCCTTTAGAGCTCACACACCCCCAAAACATTAGTGAGCCACCACCATGCTTCATAGTGGAGATGGTATTCTGTTCATTATAGGCCTTGTTGACCTCTCTCCAAACATAGCGCTCATGGTTGTGACCATAAAGCTCTATTTTCTCGTCACTCCAAATTACAGTGTGCCAGAAGCTGTGAGGTGTGTCTGTCAAGGTGTTGTCGGGCATATTGTAACTGGGCTTTTTGTGGCATTGGTGCAGTAAAGTCTTCTTTCTGGCACCTCGATCATGCAGCTCATTTTTGTTCAAGTATCATCGTATTTTGCTCCTTGAAACAACCACACCGTCTTTTTCCAGAGCAGCCTGTATTTCTCCTGAGGTTACCTGTGGGTTTTTCTTTGTATCCCAAACAATTGTTCTGGCAGTTCTGGCTGAAATCTTTCTTGGTCTACCTGACCTTGACTTGGTATCAAGAGATCCCTGAATTGATACCAAGCCAAGTGACTGAGCAGTACTGACTGGCATTTGCAAGGCTTTGGATATCTTTTTATATCCTTTTCCATCTTTATAAAGTTCCATTACCTTGTTACGCAGGTCTTTTGACAGTTCTTCTCTTCTCCCCATGGCTCAGTATCTATCCACATGAGAGCTAACAAACTCATTGACTATTTATACACAGACACTGATTGCAATTTAAAAAGCCACAGGTGTGGGAAATTCATCTTTAATTGCCATTTTCACCTGTGTGTGTCACCTTGTGTATCTGTAACAAGGCCGAACATTCAAGGGTATTTTTACTTTTGATCAGGGCCATTTGGGTGATTTCTGTTATCATTATGATTTAAAAAGTATGGAGGACCAAACCTGCCAAAATTAGAAATAAATAAATAAATGTATCAATAAATATATTTATGCATAAAAATATAATAAATCTATTAATCAAATATTATTTCACGATGTATTTAATTCCTTGATCATTCATTTCTGTTATTAATTTTTTTTATTCATTTCCATTATCATATGTATATATTTATATATACATATATAAATATATATATATATATATATATATATATATAAATATATATATATATATATACTGTATATATTTATTTCTGTATTTATTTATTTAAATATATTATTTCTGTATTTATTTATTTCCATATTATTTTATTTCTGTATTTATTCATTTCCGTGTTCTTTTATTTCTGTGTGTATTTATTTCTGTTTTTCCTTGTCCTTAAGCTAATGAGGGGGCGGGACTAACAGTCAGACCTTGCAATCAAGCCCAGAGCAGCAGATAGAATCTGACTGTGAGGACGGTGAGTGCTGTTTTACAGTAGAGAGATTGGCAACATTCCCATGTTGCCAATCTCTTTCCTCGCAAATGCATCGCTTAAGCATAGGTGACATGATTAAGGTATCGAAACACCGAGAGGAATTTTCGGAGAAACAGTATCATTTTCGCGAAGTGAATAGGCTATGAGAACAGCGCGTCTTTGCGGGTCTATCCCAGGAGTCCTTGCATTGAAATTGGTTCATTTCAATACCAGTGTATAGAACCAGACTCATAATTTAAGCGATCGTATTCTATCAAACTCCTTTCAGTTTGGATCTATGTACTGGTGTTGAAATCAAGACGTTATCCCCATCAGATCCCTGCAATGATCTGCAATGTAAGATGGAAGTTATCTACCGCTCACGCGTGCTTCCTTGCTACTACGGTAGGCTACTTTTGAGTCAGTCCGCGTGGTATTATAGCCAGCAAGTTATGCAGTTATTTATACCTTTTAATCTGGATGGATGGATTATGTAGATTATTTTTAATGTGTTGCAGTTGAGTTGTTAAGTGTATACACTTAAATCTAACAGAACATTGCAAAGTTATGTCATATTTTATACAGCAGGGGGATAATTCTATTCTTATACCTTTTCACTGTTTTTTAAACAGGGTCTGTGACCATGTTATCCAGATTTAGTTTACTTTTGATTTGCCACTTTACGTTCAAAGCTTGTCAATTTAAAAGAAAATTGATTCAAAAGGTTTTTCTACTCACTGCAGGGTACGTCTGTCGGAAAATTCCGGCTTGTCGCCGGTATCAGGTGTAGGCGTAGTTGTCCGGCAGATGAAAATATAAACGGCCAAAATGTCTGGTGGGAAATATGCCAAATGAATAAATAAATAGATTAATAGCATATTAAATAGCCTATATGATCTGTTGTCAAGAAAACAGCGAAACCTCCGCTAGCTCTTACACTAGTAAGACATTAGGCTAGTGAGTGTTTGGTTATGTGACTAAGCGTGGCGCCAGATTCAAAAGTAGCACACTCCGGCACCAGCTCCAGCAGACGACTCCGAAATGTCCAAGGCGAAGCAGACATCCCCGGGCCGGTTTCAAGCAATGGGTGCCCCTACTGACCACAGAAAAGCGTAGTTATTTGAAATCGCCTAGTTATTTGAAATAGCCTCCCTTACAAAACGTGTTTTAGTGTTTAATGCAATGGGACAACATATATAGGCTATTTATAGGCCATAGGCCTAGATTTTAATGCGCATTATCTAATTAGGTAATATGGTTGGAAACAGAGGCATTGCTAGGATCACAATACATTCGGGGCTTAAGCCCCCTTCACTTCTTTGCCACACATTTTTCATGGATGTCCCTATGGCGCTGGCTGAAGTGTTGAAATAAATTTGTTGTGATGACGCGTTGTTCTAACCACTGTCTTACGGAGTTTTAATATTAGGCCTACGTTAGATTGTGACATCTTTCTGGAAGCCGAAATATTCCTAAACAGAAGATGAATTATTTTTCGGCACCAAATCATCCCTAGTCTCTATCACATTGTCCTCTGGGTTCGTTTTCTTAATCGATCCTCTTCCTCTCCCTAACAGCAAACCCTACTCCGCACTATTCTTTGGCAGTACGCCGCATTTTGGATGTTTCTGACTGTTAGAATTTGTTGTTCGGAATGCCTGCACTGCTAATATCCCCCAGACCCGCGCTTGTTGTAACTTTATTGGGTTGTGGCTATTACTTTCGTTAGTTATAGAGCCATCACGGAATTGGGATATTTTAAGAATACTCACTTTAACCCACTTTTAATAAATTGGGACGAGTGAAAGGCGTGATCAGAACAATGTATAGGCCCTATTTGTATAGTTTGATTGACAGGTTTGAGACATACAACTGGAGATTTGAATTGTAAACGTTTATTGTCTTAAAATAGCAAAAGATACGGGAATGTATGTTGTAGGAGCGCTTGTATGTGTTGACTGACATGATCGTGCCGTTTGCTTGCCAAGCAAGCAAGTATAAAGCTTGACTCCAAGCTTTATACTAATAATCTGAATTATTATGTTTAAGTAGGCAAACGGATTATAAAATCAACTCCTAATAGGCCTAAATTTTATACAAATACGAATATGATTATAGCGAAGTTGGGACACCAGTAAAAATAATAATTTTGTTTGAGCGTAAAAATAAAATACCAAAATCGCAGCTTTCTTCGGTTTAAAAATCGCACACATTCAAATTGCGATTTCAATGTGATTTTGATTAATCGTGCGGCCCTACTCTTCAGTTGCACTTCTTATATTGCTCTTGGAATAATGATTCAAAAAATATTATTGTATACCCATAGCCGCCAGAATCAGATTGCAACAATGACAAGCCCTGTCAAACGCTCTGACATCCTATGAAAATTGACATAATTCGCATGGTAAGCTATTTCATTGGCTTCAAAATCCCCTATTCAGATTGGAAACATGATTTTGAAATCAAAATACTGTGCAAAAGATCGTTGTCTATAAAAAATAATTGCAATCAGGTTCAAATTATTTCAATTTGATTGAATTATTTGATACTGGGACTGATGCATAGTTTATATGGTAGGCCTATTTAGAATTAAATTATTAAATAACAACAATCCCAGATAGCAATGAGCACTGGTAAAAGTATCCTATTACTTTGACCGGTGCAAATGTATGCCAGTTAGCCTATAGAAAAACTGAGAGGGGTTTTTGGAAAGTCAATATAGGCTACAAAAACGGCACGTTTTTGCCGGTCTCTCGCAGGGGATCTGATGGGGATAACGTGTTGATTTCAACGCCAGTGCATAGGTCAAAACACAGTAGAGTTTGGGGAAAATACGATCACCTATGAGTCTGGTCGTCCTATGCACTGGCACAGAAATTAACCAATTTCAAATCACGGACTCCTGGGACAGACCCGCGTAGCATATTCATTTCGCGAAAAGTACTTGCACTGTAAAAAAAATCCTAGTTTTACAGAAAATAGCGCTCATGTTTTTACAGTGGTTTTCTGTTTTTTCAAATTGTATACAAAACTCTGTAAAATTACGGACATTATCTGTAGATTAATAATCCAACTGTTATTTTAAGTAATACGCCAATAATGACAGATTACATATATTCCACCTTTTTTTTACAGAACAGTTACTATATAATTTATACTGTATTTTTTCTGTTTTCTGAAATGACTGATAAATGCATGTAAAATGACAATAAATATCTGTAATTAAATATGTAGCACATTATACAAAGGTTTATGTCCATTCTAACAATTTAACAATTTACTTTGTCTTTTCAAGGTAAATCTTATTAGTTTTATATTTATGTGCAGCCTACTTATACTTTCAAACTTTGTAATTCTAGGCATAAATTTAGCAAACTTTATTAATTACATCAAACATAATGTATAGGTGTCTAGCCAGCGGGGAAAAAAGAGTAAAGAATATTAATGATACTTATGATATTTTGACTAAACACAGTTAAATGAAGTAAACTTTTTTTTATGTAGCGCTTTAAACACAACACAGTTTATCCAAAGTGCTTTACAGAGAAAATGGTAAACAGAGATGAGAAAAGCACATCATTACACATGCACTCATATGGCATACTAACAGCTTAAACTATTTGTAATTATGTTATCTGACTAGAATGTGAATGTGTTATTTATATAGTAATCTCATGTTCATATCAGTGCCCTGAGGAAGAGTGTGTGAGAGAAAAATACAGTGAGGCAAGTCACACTGAGGCATACTGACACTATTGAAACTAGAAAAATCAGTACATGGAGAAAAAGTTTTGAAAGTACTGGAACGTATCCCAGTATGCACTGGGTGGAAAGCAACATCACAGAGCTAACACACATAATTAATCGAAATGTGCGTGTCTTGATATTATGGAAATCAGAGTCCCTGGAAGAAACACAAGGAGAACATGCAAGCAACACCAAGAAAGGACCAGGGTTGAAGTTTAACCCAGGTCCTTCTTGCTGTGAGGTGACAGTGCTAACCACTGAGCCATCATGCCACTGCAAGCACTAATACATGGGCCACTCAAGTACCACATTACTATAGTGTTGAAATGAATGATCATGCATGCATTGTCAAACTGGACAGTGGCTTTTGAATTGAACATGCTGGTCAGCCAGGCCAGTGTTCATGGCGGAACTCTGGAGCTCTGGTTTAGAGCCAATCCATACAAATGTTGTCTTTGGTTACATCACTAACTAAAATCCATTTAAGTCCATTTAACTAAAATCCATTTGTCACTGTCTACATTGAGATGTTCCACGTTTTCATTTACATTGTCCCTTATCAGGGATGGCTAATGGCCTAACCACTGCGGTCAGCACCTTGGACCTGGCTGGCCCAGAGCTATGCAGAACAATACAAACTTCTTGGGGGGAAATGGCTTTGCAATGGACTGACTCACTCCTTGCAGTTAAATAAAAGTCTGAAGACAAATGTTGTAACTTGTATGGAATTATGGCAATGTTGAAAATGAGTGTTGCTGTGGACAGAGGCTTAACCCTAAACTAACAGGTGGTGAAAAACTGCAACACAGTTGGCATTTTGGCATAAGAGTGGTTCTAAAGGAAACATCAAGTGTTTCTTAAAATGCATGAGGCTCATTCTATGGGCTACATGAATGTAACTGTAATGTCACCGAGATGTCAATCCAGCCTTAGCTTTTCATGTAGGCCTACATACAGTATGTCATATTGGTACATATGCAGTGTTTGATCTGTAGCTGTTTTGTGGCAGTGGTGGCTATAAGGAGATTTTTGCAGACCCAGTATAACCGTCGTCCAGTATACAGTATCTCACAAAAGTGAGTACACCCCTCACATTTTTGTAAATACTTGAGTATATCTTTTCATGTGACAACACTGAAGAAATGACACTTTGCTACAATGTAAAGTAGTGAGTGTACAGCTTGTATAACAGTGTACATTTGCTGTCCCCTCAAAATAACACAACACACAGCCATTAATGTCTAAACCGCTGGCAACAAAAGTGAGTACACCCCTAAGTGAAAATGTCCAAATTGGGCCCAAAGTGTCAATATTTTGTG
>JACXGI010003979.1:0-57566 GCA_016801175.1 Esox masquinongy
GGCCCACACCTGAGGAGTACCAGGCTTGAAAGACCCGTTGCTGTCCCGGTCCAAAGTCCTCCTGGTTGTGTTGCAGATCAAGACGATACCTGACGATTTCAGCTGCCACTGTGCTGACACCTCCCCCTCCCCGTGTTGTCCCTGTCCTTGTCCATCTGGTCATGCTTCCGACCTGGACTAAGTTTAAATAGACTCTGGATTCAACCCACGTGCACTTATTAATTATTACAATTTGTACTCTTAATATGTTCACCCGGCACAGCCAGAAGAGGACTGGCCACCCCTCTGAGCCTGGGTCGTCTCTAGGTTTCTTCCTAAATTTCGGCCTTCTTTTCCTAGCCACTGAAATTCAACACTACTGTTGTTTGCTCTTTGGGGTTTTAAGGTGTTTTGTAAAAGCACTTTGTGACGGAACTGCTGATGTTAAAAGGGCTTTATAAATACATTTGATTTGATTTTGATTTGATTTAAGTATTCTTACGGATCTGCATTTTGTATTTACACATTTTTGACACAAATTTTCCTTCAGTCGACAAGTTCTCGTGTGCGTGATTTTAGTCAGAAGGCTCGCTTGGCGGGACTGATAGAATATCTGGAATGGAGCCTGGTAGATTAGAGTCTATAGGTAGCTAGGACACGTTTTTCCTGATGTGTGAGTATAACGTTCATTTGTATAACAATATTTGACTGCATCACCAATGGGTAATACAACGCAGAGCGTGTTTTCACCTTTTATTTATATAGCACATTTAAAAACAACAAGGTGTTTTACAGTCGAGTAGATGTGCAAGTGCTAGAACAAACATTTTGGATGGGCTTTTGATTTCCATGGACGGACACATTTGTCCTACTTAACATAGAATAGTAGCTAAAGCATGACGGACGGAAAACAAATAATCTTTGCATGCATGGCTTGCTGAGGCTATATACTAGCAAAATACACAGCTGTCAATCAAATTTGAAAGCTTAAGTAACTGCAGTAGTTACACATTCTTGGTAGCTTAGTGAAAACATCACTTAAAGCATTTGCAGATGAAGACAAGAGAGCTAGCCTGCATTCCCAACAGTAATTAGTGAAGTACAGTATTGGGAAGCATCTTACCCAAACTGTTTTTGGGGGGCAAGGAATTCTTGATGGGGGGCAATGCTCCTGTGCCGCCGGGTCTGTATACATGATTAAAAGAATAACACATAAAAGGAAGCAATACATAATATAATAGAATAGATGGAAAAGGATATAAAAAGATATCCAAAGCCTTGCAAATGCCAATCAGTACTGTTCAATCACTTATTAAGAAGTGGAAAATTCAGGGATCTCTTGATACCAAGCCAAAGTCAGGTAGACGAGACCAAAATAGAGTTTTATGGTCACAACCATAAGCGCTATGTTTGGAGAGGGGTCAACAATGCCTATAGTGAAAAGAATACCATCCCCACTGTGAAGCATGGTGGTGGCTCACTGATGGTTTGGGGGTGTGTGAGCTCTAAAGGCACAGTGAATCTTGTGAAAATTGATGGCAAGATGAATGCAGTATGTCATCAGAAAATACTGGCAGTAAAACAACTACCATTATGTTTATTGTAACAAGGATACTCCAGTATGTAATTACTAATTTGCATTCATGGGGATTTAATAAATACAGAGTATTTTGTACAATCATACTGACAACATGATATAAAACAAAGACATGGTTCATGACCAAAAAAAATTATTATAATAAAAGCAGTATTAATGTAACGGTGAGGTGACGGACGGCTCTGTCATCTCCCGGTTTTCCAGGTTTCCATTCATCCACAAACGCACCCCGGACGCATTCATTGTCTTGTCCCCATCCATCACGCACACCAGGTCTCAATTATGTCATTAGTAAGTGTTTAAATGTTTCTCCCCTGCTCCCCACACCTGTCGGTTATTGTTCGTTCTTGCTGTGTCACACGTCTGTGGTGAGTGTTCGTTTTGGCTGCTAAGTCAGCACTTTGCTTTCATTTTAGTTGTTTCTGTATTCTGTTTGTTTATATTAAAATCATCATACGAATGTAATTCCGCCTGCGCCTGGTTCCTCCTCTCCACCACACCACCGTCACAATTAATAACTATACAGTATATTTTATGTTATGGTCTCTCTGAGAAATAATCCTTAGTTCCTGATGACTTGGAGACAGAATATTTTAGTTCAATGACGGGCCATAATTTGGTAGTGGTGGCAAAGAGGATGGTCGTTTAAACACGTTGCTGAAAAAAGCAGGACAGAGAAGCAGGGTATTGTCACATAATTGATGGATGTTTTTATGGAATTAACAGTATCAAATCAATGGTAAGAACACTGAGATTTAGGTAGTGTAGAAGTCAGTAGAGATCACTACAGTATAGTTCATGCATTTAGTAACTTTAACACTTTTAATATTAGGGAATGTCATTCTAAAAATACTGCAAAGGACATTGTGAGGTGACATTGATACAAGCTACAGTAGGAGGGAAACAAAGAGAAATACAAACACATTATATTAATTACTGTATGAATTTAAACACTAATGAAATTATCAAAAGTATAGACTAAACATGAAATCTCAGTAACACTGTCCCTCAGACAGTTACACACCTTTTGATTTTATTACAGCACTGTCTTTTTGGGTAGGAGTCTATTAGCAATGCACATCTTGACGTAGCAATATTTGCCCACTCTTCTTTGCAAAAGAACTCCAAATCTGTCAGATTGCGAGGACATCTCTTGTGCACAGCCCTCTTCAGATCCCCCCACAGATGTTCAATTGGATTCAGGTCTGGGCTCTGGCTGGGCCATTCCAAAATGTTAATCTTCTTCTGGTGAAGCCATGCTTTTGTGGATTTGGATGTGTGCTTTGGGTCGCTGTCGTGCTGAAAGGTGAACTTCCTCTTCATCTTCAGCTTTCTAACGGACGCCTGAAGGTTTTGTGCTAAAATTGCCTGGTATTTGGAACTGTTCATAATTCCCTCCACCTTGACTAAGGCCCCGGTTCTTGCTGAAGAAAAACAGCCCCAAAGCATGATGCTGCCAACACCATGCTTCACTGTGGGTATGGTGTTCTTTGGGTGATGTGCAGTGTTGTTTTTGCGCCAAACATACCTTTTGGAATTATGGCCAAAAAGTTCAACCTTGGTTTCATCAGACCATAACACATTTTCTCACGTGCTTTTGGGGGACTTGATGTTTGTTTTTGCAAACTTCAGCCGGGCTTGGATGTTTTTCTTTGTAAGAAAAGGCTTACGTCTTGCCACCCTAGCCCATAGCCCATTCATATGAAGAATACGGGAGATTGTTGTCACATGTAGCACACAGCCAGTACTTGCCAGAAATTCCTGCAGTTCCTTTTCATGTTGCTGTAGGCCTCTTGGAAGCCTCCCTGACCAGTTTTCTTCTCGTCTTTTCATCAATTTTTGAGGGACATCCAGTTCTTGGTAATGTCTCTGTTGTGCCATATTTTCTCCACTTGATGATGACTGTCTTCACTGTGTCCCATGGTATATCTAATGCTTTGGAAATTGTTTTGTACTCTTCTCCTGACTGATATCTTTCAACAATGAGATCCCTCTGATGCTTTGGAAGCTCTCTGTGGACCATGGCTTTTGCTCTGAGATGCAACTAAGAAAATGTCAGGAAAATCCTACTAGAACAGCTGAACTTTATTTGTGATTAATCAGAGTCACTTTAAATGACTTCTATTTAACATGAGTTTGAATGTGGTTGGTTAATTCTGAACACAGCCACATCCCCAGTTATAAGAGGGTGTGCACACTTATGCAACCAGGTTATTGTAAGGTTTTTATTTTTCATTTTCCCCCTCGAAGATTTCAGTTTGTTTTTCAATTGAATTGTTCACATTATAGGTCACATTAAAAGTGGAAAAAGTTCTGACATGATTTATCTTTGTCTCGTTCTTTTACATCACAAAAACCTGGCATTTTATCAGGGGTGTGTAGACTTTTTATATCCACTGTATTTGTACTGTATGTACTGTATGTATACTGGACGTGCATCCGCATGCTAGTACAAGCTCAACAACCGACTGAGTGACCTGACGGTTATATAGACAGGTTGCAATCTGACATGAAAAGAGCGATCCTGCATCAGCTGATGTGTTGCTGACCAATTACCACCTAGGTTTCCTGGCTGAACTGGCTATGCTACTGTAATTCATTGACAAGGTTAGAAATTATTTTCAATTTAAATAATAATTGTGTCCTTCAAACTTTGTTTTCATCAAAGAATCCTCCATTTGCACCAATTACAGCCTTGCAGACCTTTGGATTCTAGTTGTCAGTTTGTTTTAGGTAGTCTGAAGAGATTTCAAACACGGTTCCTGAAGCACCTCACACAAGTTGGATTGGCACTTCTTACGTACCATACGGTCAAGTAGTGATGGCCAAACGAGGCTTCATTAGCGTTATTTTAGCAGCAGGATATTATGCTGGCTGCACTCAGATTTTCTTTTTCAAAATAAATGAAATTTACAAGGCAATATAGTTAATCTAGTCTGTACAAAAAACAGACAAGAACAACATTGGAATGGACATTAAACATGAAATGTACAGACTATATTGTTAACTATATTGCCTTAAATATTTCAATGATGGCTTTTATTTTTGAAAAAGAGAATATTATGCGCTGCTAGCATAATATCCTGCTGCCAGAAGAACGGTAATGAAGCCTCGAATGGCCATCACTACGGTCAAGCTGCTCCTGCAACAGCTAAATGGGTTGATATCCTGTGACTTTGCTGGCCACTCCATTATAGACAGAATACCAGCTGACATCTTTTATGGCATGGTGTTGAAAAATAGAGTGAAATCCTTCCTTCTTCAAGATCTCTTTTACCTTGTACAAATCTACCACTTCACCACCACCTAACCATACCATCGCATTACACATACCCAGACCATCACATTGCCCCCACAAGTCTTGACAGATGGCGTTAAGCACTCCTCCAACATCTTTCCATTTGGACTGTCTGACAAATGTTCTTCTTTGTGAACACTTCAAACTTTTTTTTAACATGACCCATTATATTCATAATAATAAAACATTTAATTGCTCACAACACACCCTTTGAAATAAGTCATAGAAAATATTTTTACATATCTAATTGTTAAAAATAAAAAAAAGTTGGAAATCCCTGGCTTACAGTATCCTTGATTGGTATTTTGACAAACAAATGAACTTCCTGCATGTAAACCAAACGCCTTGTGTGTCATGAGGATATGAAAACAGGAAGACATCAACTCATAGACTAACTGACAGAGGGCAAGAGAGATGAAGACGAGTGATTTTCTCATATTTATATGCCTTTCTGCAACAATAAGTGTCAATGGTAAGATCCTGTTTTGTTTCTGTGTTGACTGTAAAAACGTGTTAGAATTCATGTGTTGCTGAATATACCGCCGGATGTGGTTATGTAAAAATGTTGGGACATTCATGGACATTGTAGAGGAATGAACCATGAATGTACATTAAAAGTAGTTAAATATGAAAGTACATTACTTATGTCTGGGATGGCCAACTCTGTCTTTGGAGAGCTGTCATATTTGAATAAGATACCTAATCAAGGTCTGTAAAATAGAGCATAAATTCAACTAAGAATGACTGAACTTGACTGAAGAATGTCTGAATTTACTGTGGCTGTTGAGGATCAGGATTTGCCATCCCCGATTGATGCCGACAGTTGTTTTTGATCTTAGCATAGGTACTTCTATTTTGCAGTGTAATACTTGCAAAGTAATGTCTCTCCTTGTCAATAACATTTCCAGGCACTGAACCGGATTGTACATATGTTCTTGAAGACTGTCTTAAGTCCAATGTTGAGTCCTGGACCAGGTACTTCTAATAAAAGTACATCTATTCTAGTCATCTATACTATTAGTATTTATCTATACTAATCCCCTATTATAAGTGAATTTGTACGTACCATGCATATTATAAAAAAGCAGTACCAGTTCATCAATTTAACAACACATTAAAACAGCTTGTGTGTATCCTTTAAAAGAGCAGTTCCCTTTTTTTCAATTATTGTACCACCAACTGAATTTTGCTCTACAACGAATACCACGAAAGTACCCTTTGATGTTTATTTTATCAATAAGCCTTGAATCATCTCAAGTACCCCTCGTGGATATGCCAAGTACCCTCAGAGGTCCTGGTCCCGCTGGTTGGGAACCACTTAATTTAAGATATATATTGATTAGATCGATCTGAATATAAGAAAGGGGTAAAATCAAGTAAGATGATTTGTGTTTTGGTAGGTGTTATGAGGATAAGCTCGCAAGATGCATTGTAAGGGGAAAAAGGCATATCCCAAACTTTCACAGACGGAGTGTCATGTCTTCTATAGAGGTGAGATTGCAGATATTGATCTCACAAGCTGCTGGATTATTTATAAATACCATGATGCCGCAATGAAAAACACCAGATACCATTTAATAGTGCTATATATTTTCCTAAGTGTTAGCATGATACACTGTGATATTAATCCCACCATAGGCAGAAGAGCACACCATGTCTGGACACAGCGTTCACATCCCTGTAAATGCCCTTCAGAGAAGCAAGAGGAACGACTCTTACAGCACCGACTTTGTAATGATTACTATGGTTGTTCTCAACAGCTCTCTATTCAAGGTTGGTAACTAAGCCTTACCCTAACAGATCAACCTTATTTTTGGCTGCAAACACATAGGTGCGAGCGAGTCTGAATGACTTTTCCCATAGATTTCTATTGTACTTTACTCCAGTGCTGCCATCAGCTTGGGCCAGATCGAGGCTCTAGGTCAGTGGAGGTTATGAACCAAACTGTATTAGCAGTGAAGGTGGGGTACCATGCTGTGAGTGACCTTGACCAGCCTGTCAGAATCACGTTCAAAAACAACAATGTGGTAGGTGGATGGTTATGAACATACTGTAAAATCGAGATCACAGGAGACTAGGTAAAAATAATGAAACTGCTGAAACAAACATTTAAGTCTATATTTCAATCGAAAGCAACTCTGCAATTTACACACCTTTCATACTTTGTTTTACATTGCCTATATATTAGGCAGACAGAGGGACTTGTGTGTTTTGGAAAGAATCAGAAGAAAACAATGGCACGGGTGAGGGCCATGGCTTTACTCATCAGAAATACATGTCATGCTTTCAATATTTTTATTGTTTTCTATGGCATAAAAACTGCTGTGGACAACCACATTCTGTCTGTCTGTCTTCAGGAAAGTGGAGCTCAGAGGGTTGTGAGACTAGTCTCAACCATGGAAAGTTTGTCTGCAGTTGCAACCATCTCAGCTTCTTTGCAGTGCTTGTGGTAAATAAGCCTGAATTAAAATTCTAGAGGTGTACATAAAACCCACTTTACTCTTACTGATTGTTTTTGATGGTAACTTTCATGTTTCCTCATCCTTTGTCATTACTGGCAGAACTCAAAAGTGTCGGTAGACCGTGTTAATGCTGCTAATCTCAGCTACATCTCTTACGTTGGTTCAGCACTATCCGTGGCTTTTACAGCAGCGACCCTTGTCATGTACATGTGCTTTAGGTAAGTGTTCTACTTTCCTTGAAAAATGAACAGATTTGAGAAACAACACAACAAAACAGATTCATAGTATGTCAAAACGATTAAGAAATTGATGTTGCAATAGAGGAAATGTAGGGAACTTGATGAGCCATTTCCACAGACAAAGGCTTAATCACAAAAGAGAACTGCTATACATACCTTCAAACTGCCATACAGTCCTGTTTGAAGGTATGTGAATCCCATGTGCAATTATAGTTTTTCTTAGTGTTTACCATGAAATCAATATTTAATCAGAACCAGTATTTTTTTCTGACATAAGCGGTTTATAGTTACTAATTCCAAATATTGGTTTAGAGGAAATCATGCATGTTGTAGGAAAACTAAATAAAAAATGAATTAGAGCAGGTGTACAAATAAATGAATCCCCAGTTGCATTGGTTATATGAAGTAGGTAAGTAGAATCAGGTGGGTGAATAGATGAGAGCAACCCATCCGAGTACTTTGCCTTCGCGTCATGCTCCCGCTCCCTTTTTGGGGAAAACAGCCCATTTAATTTAACTGGCGGTCAATAAAATATCCGACGTCTTTGCAAAGTAATTAATATAAAGTAAGAAAACCGTATTTCTTTTTAGCTATTCAGACCACATACACTATGGCCAGTCAGGCAAACAATTATTTCATGTCATTGATCGGCAACGTTACCTAGGGAAAACTAAAGAAATTGGGGTTGTGTCCATTCAGTCTGCCCCCCGACCCAGTGGCCGGAGGTGTCATATCCTGACATATACAACTACCTTATTGAATCTCCAGGTAATGTGTTTATGACATCTGTCATTTTATTTTGCTATTTTGTCCAATGTGACGTTACTGTAAAATAATTAAATCTAACATGTTTTAAATCTAACAAGCTAGCTAGCACACTGCAACTATATGGTAGGCTACAAGGTACAGTAGACTATAATTTCATCCTCATCCCTGTCACATATAGTTCACATACACATGCACAAATATGCTCAATATCAATTCTTTTCAATTTTTTTATTAAGTTCGACGTACAAAACACTACGCAGCAACTTTTAGGCATGGTGCCAGTAATATTTCCGTTGTCTTCTACACTTTTACAGCAACGGAAGGAGAATGACGCGTATCTTCCTCTCATCTATAATTGGGTACCAACTAAACCAATCAAAGGAGGGATCTTTAGAAAAGAGTTTAAATGGTACTCTGAAAAATAGAGACAAGAAACATGGTCAGTTTGATTTTACCTATACAGATAAATGCAAAACACACCATGGCAAGAGGACAGGAGACCTCAGAGGACGGAAGAGAGTAGTGAGAGATCATCCGTCTAGGGAAGGCTATACAACAAAAATATTTTAGCTCCACTGTGAGGCAAATAATTTACAAATGGAGAGCATCTAACATGACAGCAATTCAGCCTAGAAGAGGATGCCCTTCCAAAATAAAAGAGCCACAAGAAAAATAACTGTGCCTAAGACCAACTACAAAAACCTGAAGGTTTCTGGAAGTCCATTCTCTGGACATATGAGTCCAAAATTGTGCTTCTGTGTCAAAATCAAAACCGCAATGTTTGGCGAAAACCCAACACTGCCTACCACAAAAACAACCTAATGTCAACAGTCAAGAATGTTGGTGGGAATGTCAAGATCTGGGGCTGCTCTGGCCCTGGTCGACTGCACATCATTAAGGGAACCATGATATCTGAGGTATACCACAAGATTCTTGACCAGAACGTCAGGATATCAGTCAAGGAGTTAAAGCTGGCCTGAAAATGGGTCTTCCAACAAGACAACAACCCAAAGCATTCCAGCAAATCTACCAAAGAATGGCAAATACTTGTTTTGGATTGACCTAGTCAAAATTCTGACCTTAATCCAATTGAGATGCAGTGGCAGGAGATGAAGTAGGCAGTAAATACTAAACACCTCAAACCTCACTCAGTTGGTTGAGTTCCATAAGGAATGGTGGACCAAAATCCCTCCAAAATCGAATACAAAGACTTATTAGTGGCTATAGTAGACATTTACTCCAAGATATTTTTGCTAATTGAGGTGCCACAAGCTATTGAATGAGGGGTACACATATTTATGGGTAATTCCTAAAAAAAACACTCTTGTTAAATAAACACTGATAATATTTTATATTTTTTACAAAAATATTGACCAAAAATATTGAGTTCACATACTTTCAAGCATTGTATATTATTTTAACATGCCTGTGGACCTGAGCAATTCCTACTTTCTGATCCCGCAGGAAAAGGCATTCTGAACATTCAACAGTTATTCATGTGCAACTGACAGGAGCGCTCCTGTTTCTGCACATCTCCTACCTCTTGAGCGAATGGTGGGTGTGGTATAAAGCTGGCAGTTCAGAGGGGCGTGTCTGTCTGGCCTTTGGGATGATACTGCACTGGGCCCTCTTGTCAACATTCACCTGGTCAGCCATTGAAGGCTTCCATCTCCATGTGCTGTTGGTCCGTATCTTCAACATCTATGTCAGGAAATACCTTCTTAAACTGAGCCTGGTTGGATGGGGTAAGATGACGAGTTACATTCATTAGTAATTTGTGTTTTAGGAGTGACATTGTTCAGATACAAATGTATATTCTAAATTTAGTCTTTGATTGCAGGTATACCTACCGTGACTGTGGTAGCCTGTGGTTTTGCAGGAATCTACGGCAGACATGGTCTTTACATAAAGGGGGGTGATAATGGTTCTTCAACGGACATGTAAGTTTCAGTTCACAGTATTTTGTCACAGGAGGTTATTTATAAGTAACAGACCAGTGTTTCCAGATTTTTATTGAATATGACCTTTACAATTACTAACAGTTATCCTTCCCCTAAAAAACAGTAACTAAGTATGTTTGAAAAGTATCTTTTCTGTAAGAAGGCTGTGGTCGTGACCCAAAAACAGAATGGTGTAGAGGAATATCAATAATAAAACAAATTCTGTATAGAAAGCTAATTGGCCTGCTAATCTTTAGACTTCTGATTGGCCAGATTGTAACTCTCCAGGAGGGTGATTCTTCTGAGCAATTCTCAAACTGTCTGTTTAAAAAAGTATTTTGAAGTAGGATATTGATGTGTTTTTAAAGCTTCAGACACAAATACCAGCTTTGGACAAGTCAACTCCAATATATGGATATGAGTTAACAGTCCCAGGGCTAATGTGCACAATGCAAATGAGCCTTGCACAACAACCATTAGATTTTTGTCTTAATGGCTGGGATCTTAAAATTCGAAGATGTACAGGGTGTCGACATACTTCCTCTTTCTAAGATACTTCTTGTGAATCTCAAACCAGTCTGTGTCTACTACACACTTCTTACTGAGACTGCACACCACAGTCACATGTTGCCGACAAAACACCAAGGGTTACTTGCACAGACTGGGGTTTAATAAATGCAAAAAACTCCCTAGTAGTGTGTGTCAAAACCTAGGAAGAAACCTAGAGAGGAGCCGGACTCTGAGGGGGGGTCAGTCCTCTTCTGGTTGTGATGGGTGAGATTATAGAAGTACACAAGTTTTTTGAGCCAAATGCAAGTTCAGGTGACAAGCGCGTCAATAAATGCAGATACGCTGTGCCCATTCTACCAGGTAGGGCTGTGAACAGTGAACGTGACTTTTAGCAAAGTGTTACTGCCAGGCTACACATAATCATCATTCGTTTTGGATATGTGTCAAGTCTCGACATCTGGTGGATTGGTGATTCCTCCTTTGGCTCAGTCCTTCCCAGCAAAACGACAAGTGATTTGAGCCTTGCTTATTCAAAACCATCCCTAAGGGAATTAGCTATTGAGATCTGCGGGTAAAAATCTACTGTAAATCTACTGGCCTTCCCTTCATAGAGTTATTAGATTCAGTGGAAAGTTGGGAAAGAATCATTACAAAATGTAATGATCATTACAAAAAGTTATTTCTACTGGTAAACGTGTGTTAATGTTGGTGTTTCTGGCAACTGGATAATCAAGATGGTAGCCTATTTGGCATTTATGATATATCAGGGTTCACAGGAACATAATACCACACAGGCATGAACAATGTTGGTGTTTCAAAAATAGCTTTTGTTTTAAAAATTTTATACACTGCTCAAAGACATTATGGTAACATTTAATCACACATTGGGTCACAAAGGAAATATATTAAAGATCAAAATCTTTACCTTGTGTAAGTCGTTGAGAACAAAATGACGTAACTGTCAATGGAAACCAAAATCATCAACCGATTGAGGGCTGGATTCAAACTCGCACTGCAAATGAAAGTAAACAACTGAATTTGCAGGCTGTGCTGTGAATTTCATCATGGCAACTTATAGTGTGACTCAGTAGTGTGTATGGCCCTCACGTGCCTGTATGCACTCCCAACAATGTCTGGGCATGCTCCTGATGAGATGGCAGATGGTGTCCTGGGGGATCTCCTCCCAGACCTGCATCAATGAGTCTGTAGCGCCACTTAGCGGTGTTGGATGCACCGATACATAATGTCCCAGAGGTTCTCAGTTGGGTTCAGGTCTGGGGAACGTGAGGACCAGTCCATGGCATCAATGCCTTCGTCACCTAGGAACTGCCTACACACTCTGGCCACATGAGGCCGGACATTGTTCTGCACCAGGAGGAACCCAGGGCCCACTGCACCAGCTTAACATCAGACGACGGGTCTGTAGATTTCATCCTGGTAACTAACAGCAGTCAGGGTACTGTTGGCTAGCATGTGGAGGTCTGTGCAACCTTCCAAGAATATGCCTCCCCAGACCATCACTGACCCACCGCCAAACCAGTCATGCTGGATGATGTTGCAGGCAGCATAACGTTCACCACGCTGTCTCCAGACTCTTTCACGTCAGCAACATGTGCTCAGTGTGAACCTGCTCTCACCTGTGAAGAGAACGGGGCGCCAATGGTGGACCTGCCAATTCTGGTGTTCTCTGGCGAACGCCAATAGAGCTGCACGGTGCTGGGCTGTGAGCACAGGTCCAACCAGAGGAAGTTGGGCCTCATGCCACCCTCATGGAGTCTGTTTCTTCAGTCAGGAAGGATAAGGTGAGAGCAACTGTCTGTGGCCAGCACCTGCAATAGCATTCCTTTTTGGGGGTTGTCTTACTTTTGCCCCGAAACAGGTGACATTGATTCACAATCGCTTATGCTTCCTAACTGGACAGATTGATATCCCTGAACTTTAATTGACTTGGTGTTATACTGTGATGATTACGTGTTCCCTTAATTTTTTTGAGCAGTGTATTTTGATCTTCTAGTACTGTATTTATATCATAAGGTATTTTCCTATTGCCATTATGTTAAGGAAGCAAAATCTACGTTCAATATGAATGCTAGAATTTCTGGTATTTTATTAACAGAAGAATAAAGAGGATGTTGATAATCCTGGATTCCACCATAAAAAAAACAATTATGCTCAATGTAGACTGTGTTATAATGTAGCAATATATGTCCTAGGGAAGGTGATTTGCGAGATGAATGGATGGTAGACTAAGCCTATAAAAACAATGCCTATCGCACCAGGAATTTCTCAACTTTTGCTAATAAAGGCAAAGTTGAATGGGCAGTTTCACCAGACATTCCGTGCCTTTTGGCCATGAATGGTTCAGTGGCTTAAGTCGCTGCCACCCAGTAAATTGTGCCCAGATGTTCAATTCCTGGTCGCAGCATACCCACAGTGCCCAGGGTCCCAAAAGAAGGTCGTGGAAATTGACTTAGCTTCACCCAGGGTGTTTTGGGGGTATTTACAAAGACTCTGGGAATTATGTATAACTGAGTTCTTTATTGATTACATGCAGCATGGGACATTTAGTTGCTAGCAGAGTTTCTCCCATGAATGTTGGGTAAGACCCATTCTTATAAAATAAATGTATCCACTGAAACATGGGATGTACAATACAATGAAACCAAAACATATTTTGATTAAATTAATTGTCTTTTTGCCTGGGCTATCTTAGTACTACCTTCAACAGGCACTACTAACTGACACTGTCTCCAACAAGCACTACTCCCCTACAGAGGGAATATCATTGGGACAGAGTGGGGAAATTCCCCTCTGGCTTATAGCCCTTTGAACACTTCCCTCTGCACACTTCCTCATGCTCAGGTCTTCACTCTATTTGATATTATCAGGACGTGCATGGCAATTATTTTCCATGGTCTGCCAGGGATCTGAGATGAAACTACTGTCTCCTGTTCCGACGTCTTTTGAAGCTTGCAACCCTACTGACATGACAGGACCTTTTTCTTTATCTAGCAAGATACTACAGGCCACCATACTGACGCATTGGCCATCTCTACATTTGGTCAAATAGATGGTGTCCATCACTATCAGTATTCTGTCAAGAATGTCTGCCCTTAATGTCTGCAGTATTACAATGCCTTTTCCGCTAGTGAATAACCCTTTATATTCTGAGAGTTCTTTTTTACCTGGAAAAAAACTGTAATGGTGACTGGAATTATACTAACATACTGTGGCCAGCCTGATCTGGTATACTTAACTGCCATCTAGACGATCTGCTGCTATAGCAACATACAGTAGACAAAGAATATCTTTGTCTATGTAGCATGTATGTTGTCAATTACTTTGTTGGTGTAGGACTTCATCGTATTTCCTTGCTAGACAGGACATCCGTCACAACTGAGGTATTGCCTGGTGCACACACTGCGGTGGGCTTGAACCTCATAAGCCGCATAAGCAATCTCTGGCATCGTAAAGGTACGGACTTTCTCCTGATTGGATGATGAGTTGAATTACTCTTCTGCAAGACGGTGCTCAGTCGAGTGTCATGGTCCTCTACTCTAATCCCATTATACCAGTGTAGTGACAACAACCCTTCCACTGCCTACCCCTCTGGAATATGTACCTCTCTCGCACTCATAACTTTTCCTTTTCTTCCCTCCCGCACCAACTAGATGATGCCACCTCCCTCCCTCATCAGCTGGCTAATCCATTACAGGTGCACCTTATGCTACAACCCCGTTTCCAAAAACGTTGGGACACTGTGTAAAATGCAAATAGAAACATAATGCAATGATGTGCAGATCATATATCAATATATTTAATTGAAAATAGTAGAAAGACAACATATCAAATGTTGAAACTGAGAAATATTATTGTTTTTGAAAATATACATACCTATTATGAATGGGTATGCCAGCAACAAGTTTCAAAAATGTTGGGACAGGGTCATGTTTACCACTGTGTTGCATCACCTCATTTGGGAATTGACGGGGACAATTGCTGTAGTTTTAAAAGTGAAATGTATTCCCATTCTTGCTTGATATAGGATTTCAACTCCTCAACTGTTCGGGGTCTCCTTTGTCATATTTCTCTTTTCATTATGAACCAAATGTTTTCAATGGGTGACAGGTTTGGACTGCAGACAGGCCAGTTTAGTGAGCCATGCTGTAGTGATACGTGCATAATGTGGTTTGGCATTGTCTAGCCGAAATAAGCAAAGCCTTCCCTACAAAAGACATTGTCTGGATGGCAGCATATGTTTCTCCAAAACCTGTATATATGGTTCAGCATTAATAGTGTGCAGATGTGCAGGTCACCCATGCCATGTGCAGTAATGCACCCTCATACTATCACGGATGCTGGCTTTTGAACTGTGCGCTAAGATGCTGGGGGATCCCTCCCTTCTTTAGTCCGGAGGATCCGGTGTTCATGATTCCAAAGAATCATTTAACATTTTTATTAGTCAGACCATAGGACAGCTCTCCACTTTGCCTCAGTCCTTCTTAAATGACCTCGGGCCCAGAGAAGGTTTCGGCGGTTCTGGATGTTGTTTATATATGGATACTTCTTTGCATGGTAGAATTTTAACTTGCATTTGTGGATGCTGCGACGTACTGTGTTAAATGGTTTTTGGGATTGTTCCTGAGCCTGTGCAGTGATTTCCATTACAGAATCGTGTCTGTTTTTAATGCAGTCACGTCACGGTTCTGTAGACACGAACAGCATCCACAAATGCAATTTAAAACTCTACCATTGCTATGCAGTGCCATCTGAGGGCCTGAAGCTTACAGCCATCCAATATTAGTTTTCAGCCTTGTCCCTTGTGATTTCTTCAGATTCTCTGAATCTTTTAATGACATTATGCACCGTAGATGAGATCCCCAAATTCTTTGCTATTTTACATTGGGTAATGTTATTCTTAAATTTTTGCACTATTTGCCCACACAGTTTTTCACAGAGTGGTGAACCCCTCCCCATCCTCATTTTTGATAGGCCCATTCTCTCTGGAATGATCTTTTATTACCCAATAATGTTACTGACCTGTTGCCAACTTTTCCAGTCTTTTGTTGCCTCTGCCCCAACTTTTTGAAACATGTTGTTGGCTTCAAATTCAAAGTGGGTATATACAGTATCTCACAAAAGTGAGTACACCCCTCACATTTTTGCAAATATTTGATTATATCTTTTCATGTGACAACACTGAAGAAATGACACTTTGCTACAATGTAAAGTAGTGAGTGTACAGCTTGTATAACCGTGTAAATTTGCTGTCCCCTCAAAATAACTCAACACACAGCCATTAATGTCTAAACTGCTGGCACCAAAAGTGAGTACACCCCTAAGTGAAAATGTCCAAATTGGGCCCAAAGTGTCAATATTTTGTGTGGCCACCATTATTTTCCAGCACTGCCTTAACCCTCTTGGGCATGGAGTTCACCAGAGCTTCACAGGTTGCCACTGGAATCTTCCACTCCTCCATGACAACATCACGGAGTTGGTGGATATTAGAGACCTTGCGCTCCTCCACCTTCCGTTTGAGGATGCCCCACAGATGCTCAATAGGGTTTAGGTCTGGAGACATGCTTGGCCAGTCCATCACCTATAACCTCAGCTTCTTTAGCAAGGCAGTGGTCGTCTTGGAGGTGTGTTTGGGGTCGTTATCATGTTGGAATACTGCCCTGTGGCCCAGTCTCCGAAGGGAGGTGATCATGCTCTGCTTCAGTATATCACAGTACATGTTGGCATTCATGGTTCCCTCAATGAACTGTAGCTCCCCAGTGCCGGCAACACTCATGCAGCCCCAGACCATGACACTCCCACCACCGTGCTTGAATGTAGGCAAGACACACTTGTCTTTGTACTCCTCACCTGGTTGCCGCCACACACGCTTGACACCATCTGAACCAAATAAGTTTATCTTGGTCTCATCAGACCACAGGACATGGTTCCAGTAATCCATGTCCTTAGTCTGCTTGTCTTCAGCAAACTGTTTGCGGGCTTTCTTGTTCATCATCTTTAGAAGAGGCTTCCTTCTGGCATGACAGCCATGCAGACCAATTTGATGCAGTGTGCGGAGTATGGTCTGAGCACTGACAGGCTGACCCCCCACCCCTTCAACCTCTGCAGCAATGCTGGCAGCACTCATACGTCTATTTCTCAAAGACAACCTCTGGATATGACGCTGGGCACGAGCACTCAACTTCTTTGGTCAACCATGGCGAGGCCTGTTCTGAGTGGAACCTGTCCTGTTAAACCGCTGTATGGTCTTGGCCACCGTGCTGCAGCTCAGTTTCAGGGACTTGGCAATCTTCTTATAGCCTAGGCCATCTTTATGTAGAGCAACAATTCTTTTTTTCAGATCCTCAGAGAGTTCTTTGCTATGAGGTGCCATGCTGAACTTCCAGTGACCAGTATGAGGGAGTGTGAGAACGATAACACCAAATTTGTTGTGTTGTCACATGATGAAAATATTTGCAAAAATGTGAGGGGTGTACTCACTTTTGTGAGATACTGTAAAATGCACTATGCTAAACCATCTGCTCTGAAAGTGGTTCACATGATTCTGTGTCGTCAAAGAAAAGGTAAACTGCTTAATCCAAAATCATATGATAGCAGTTAAATGGCCCATGGTTTCAACAACAGATCAGTCACGTGATTACAAGAAACTTGTCACATTTCAAAGCCATACAACCACCATACACAGATCACCCACAGAGACACATAGACTGGAGTGTAGGGGATGCAGAACTTGTGATGGGCAGACCTGCACTCCCCCAGTAACCCCCTTCACAGCCAGATGATATCCTGTGAGTGAGAACAGGCTCCACTAGTATGTTTGACTGACATTGAAATGTAAGTCCTGACTAGTTGTTATTCCTTATAGTGAACAGAACAGAACAATCACTGTTTTATTTGATTACTCAAAGGAAAGGATGGTTGTAATGTTCTTTACATTGTCTGCCTTGATGTTAGAGGGGGCATAAGTTTTTAGATGGGAATACTGAAGATTTAACTTCATCTGTCCATAAGACCATAATACCTTTCATCTGTCCATAAGACCTTCCAAGCGTCTTTTTCTTATTTTGCCATCTTAGCAATGGATTTCATACTGCCACTCAACCTGTCAAACCTGCAGCTTAAAGTCTTCGCTTCACACTTGAAACAAGAGATGCAAATGTACACGGCATGTAATCGAACCGTTCTGTATGCCCCTTATTGTTCAATGTGCACACATGAAACGTGGAGTTACGATATGCTGGTCATTTTATTACAATTTCCAAAACATGCTTATTGCGCTGCAGACTACACGCACATAGTAGATTCAGATCCACACAACCAAATGCGTAGCTTGTGAACAGGCACACTGCCCACTCACTCAACTTGCAAATCGCTCAGTCTCTCTAGCATGAACACTGCCCGCTCGGGTGGGGCATATCTCCCTAATTTATGCCAGCAACAACCAGTACAGGGGAAACATCAGTCTCTGCAAATATTAATAAGTATTTAGTATTTGTGTGACTCCACTACTAAAAACGTATATTACAACAATGCCAAGTCAATGATTTGTCAATGTTCAAATAGCAATTTACTTTGTTTTATGTTATGCATGTGTCACTCACTCGTGATCCCTGAAACCTTCCATGCATCCAATTTTAGAATTAAATATCTGTATGAAGCCAGAGAAGCATCATAAATAGTGGGGAAACCGAACATTGCTATTATAAGTTTCTGGTCAATGTTTTTTAGCTAGTAAGTGAGTTTTTAGCTAGCGAGTAGAAAAGAGAAGGGACTTCAAGATGGAGAGAACATCTGCCCTGCCATTTGTAGTCGCCGAACTCCGTCACTGCCCGTTCGCTGGAATTTAGCATAAAGTTGAACATTTCTCAACAGTCGCTGGGAGATTTTGTCTCAGAGTAGCTCCGCCCACTGCCGCTGTGATTCGCTGGCTCTCGTTGGAAATGAATGGGAGGGAGCATGCCTCTTTGTAGCGCTAGTGAGCAGGCAGTATGCACAGGGCTCAAGGCAGGCATCTTATTGAGCCCCCAGGCCGTTAGGGGGCTCCTGAGTGCTGACAAACTTTACTCCACAGCAATGTCTCAAAATGTGGCAATCGTAGCAATCGCAACCCCTTCCCTCTTAAAGTGGCACTAGGTAGGATTTTTTCAGTAAAAAAACTATTACAGCACTTTACAATTAATCACTGTTAATGCATCAATACACCATTAGAAGATGAAGTTCCGAATAGTAATATGAAAAGAGTTTGATGTTCTTCTTAGCCTTGCTAAATTTAGCTTAGGGTTCCTGGATGCTAGCTATAGAGAGCTAGTCTAAGTCTTCTTTCGCTTCTTTGCAGTTTTTGTAGTGTATGTTGTAGTAGACAAGGGAGGAATTAGCAGTTTGTCATCCTGGTCTCTACCTGTGGTTATAGTTTCTTACAGTAAGCAAACTTCGCTCCCTATGGCGTGCTTATGCTATATATATATCATCCAGGTAAAATGCATGTTCACTAAACAAGCAAAGGAGGAAGGCCTGCCTCACAGAAGGTGACTGGCTGGGGCAGGATTGCTGGAACAGAAGTGGCTGGAAAGTAGTAGCACACTCCAAGAATTATAAATTGACATTACACTGGCATTGTGTTGTCTATGTTGCTAAACAACATTTTGAGGGCCAAATTTGCTTACACAACATGTTTAGAGAAGACAAAACTTTTATTTTTTTATTGAACAAATCCTACCTAGTGCAGCTTTAAACAACCGATGGCAATTTGCAATGACATCTCAGTAGAAAACCTCCCTAAAGGCGCCCCACAGGGCATCTGCAGGTTTCAGCAAGTCGAATGTAAGACTTAAGACTTTTTTAATGGCACTACAAATTCAATTTGTACACCAATTTCTGAACACCCCACGCAAAAAAACTTCTCTGATCTGGATCTTTTCGAATCCTTCAGTAAAAAGAATAAATCTTACTACTCATTCGTTCATTTGAGTCAGTCCCGCATGCCTAAAAGTTCATTGTAAACGTAATTATATTTATCCTATCATTACAACATTTAAAATGTACAGTACTAATACTACTATTTTAATCTAATAGATGGTAATAGACCAAATACCTTTTTTGGTCAATTAGGCAGATAATAAATGAGAGACTCGGAGATCCAAAAGATTAAAAGACTTATGCTATCTTCTCATTAGTCATTGTCGTTCCTTCCGGTGATCGCGGGATGAAAAGAACCATGAGAAACAGTTTATTAATAAATCTGATCAGTTTAATCGAGTCCTGACAGTTACAGTAGGCCATTACCAATATACATGTACATAAACACTTGACAGCTGAATAAGTCTACTGTCCTAATGTTTATTCATTGACTGATGTGGTTTCTCACTGCGCGCGACTAGCGCTAACACTGAGGTAAAGTTGGTTTTATATTCAGAGATTCAACAGACATTCAACAGAGATTCAACAGACATTCGAAGCAAACATTTAAACGTTAAAAACTACTTGCATTCTTCACTGATAAGTATGACTTACTTATCAAAATATTCTATGTTAGGTTGGATAACTTTCACAAGCCTTTATTTGATCAAACAATCAAACATCGATTTTATGCACATTCTCTAACATTGAAAAACGCTATTATATCGCAATATGTTTTTCAAAAAGTATCACAGAAACTTCATTCCAAGTTCAAAATATTCTACAGTAGGCTGCGCAACCTTTAATTTGATCCAAATTGTAAAATGAAATTTTACACATTTTCAAACTTTGAAAAATACAGTTTAATCGCAACAATTCTTTAAAATATTATCATAGAAACTTCTAAGTTCAAAATATTCTACAGGCTGCACAACATTTACAACTTTTAATTTGATCGAAATAGTGCACTTAGATTTCACACTTTCAAACTTTGATTATTGCTTTGAT
The DNA here is from genome assembly GCA_016801175.1 of Esox masquinongy. Taxonomy (NCBI): domain Eukaryota; kingdom Metazoa; phylum Chordata; class Actinopteri; order Esociformes; family Esocidae; genus Esox; species Esox masquinongy. Next base: position 20,715 of record JACXGI010003979.1, read on the forward strand.
TATTGCAGTTTTAATGCAATAACTTTTACAAAAAGTATTTTACAAAAAATATCATAGAAACTTCATTGCAAGTTCACTATATTCTATATTAGGCTTTGTTTTTCAAAGTTTGTGTATAAAATAAGTGTACTTTTTTTCCAAAGTTTGTAAATGTTGTGCAGCCTACTGGACAATATTTTGAACTTGGAATTAAGTTTCTGTAACGGCGGGTAAAAGGGAGGAACCAGGCGGAGGCAGATAACTCTCGGTTGTGGGTTTTTTAATCAAAACAAACACCGAGCACACAAACAGACATAATGAAAAATAAAGGCGCTGATCTCTCACCGGTTACACGTACATGCAGACCGCAAACAACAATGAGCGACAAATGTGGGGAGCAGAGGGGAAACATTTAAACACATACTAATGAGATGATTGGGACCTGGTGTGAATAGTAAAAGACATGTGACACGAAACAAGTCCGGGATGTGTTTGTGGAGTAATGGGAACTGGAGATGTACGGGACGGTGGCGCTGATCCTCACCGTACCGTGACAGTTTCTGTGATATTTTTAAAAGTTATTGTGCTGAAACTGTATTTTTCAAAGTTTGAAAATATGTTTAAAATCTAAGTGTACTTTTTCGATTAATTTAAAGGTTGTAAAAGTTGTCCAGTTTACAGGAGAATATTTTGAACTTGAAATGAAGTTTCTGTGAAACTTTATGAAAAAGTTATTGCAATAAAACTGCATTTTTCTAAGTTTGCAGAATTTTGAAGATTCTAGTTGTGATATCTGGATGAAATCCAAGGTTGGAAAAGTTGTCCACCCTAGGGTAGAATATTATGAACTTGGAAAGAATTTTCTATGATGAAATTTTAAAAGGTATTGTGTTTAAACTGTATTTTTCAAAGTTTGAATATGTGTTTAAAATCTAAGTGTACTTTTTCGATCAATTTAAAGGTTATAAAAGTTGTTCAGCTTACTGGAGAATATTTTGAACTTGGAATGAAGTTTCTATGAAACTTTTTCAAAAAGTTATTGCAATAAAACTGCGTTTTTTTGCGGAATTTTGAAGATTCTACTTGTGATTTCTGGATCAAATCAAAGGTTGTAAAAGTTGTCCACCCTAGGGTGCATATTATGAACTTGGAAAGATGTTTCTATTATGAAATTTTAAAAAGTCATTGCGATTAAACTGTATTTTTCAAAGTTTGAAATTGTGTTTAAAATCTAATTTTACTATTTCCATCAAATTAAAGGTTGTAAAAGTTGTGCAGGACAAAATAAGACAACACTTTTGAATGCCTTTTATTTAGATAAATTAATTTAAGACCTTTTAAGGACCCGCGGGCATCCTGGCCCCATAAAGAGAGGGGAAACTAAAAACAAATATTCTTTCGGCTCCAACGTGCCAATGGCGAGCGCTGGCGAGACAGAGAGAAGCAAATTTGAAGAGGCACCGCCGTCTTTTCAACATTTTGGATTCAGCGTTCAATAAAAGATGATGAGGGTAAGAAGACCGTAAAACAAAGTACATTCTGCAAACATTGCTTTGCCACTTTTGGCTACTCGGGTGGAAACACTTCTAACATGATATCTTCATTCATACCGAAACCGTACAGTTACCCACAAACCGCCGAACCGAGGGCCCACTCTACATCCCTAGTTGAAACTGAGACTTGCTTACCTCGACCAGTGTTAAGATGCGCTTGGAGCTGTTGTCCTGTGAGCCGGCTATCACGCTAGTTATTGACTCTCAGAAACGTGTCTTCTGATTCGGTTGTGGATTTGGGTCTGCCAGACTGTCGTAATGTGGGGATGCCGAGAGCCAAGGGAGATAGCAGGCAATGACCACCACAGGCAACTTCTCAATTTTCTATTAATGATTTTAATTTTTCTTCACCATGGTGACAAGTACAGTGAAGACCATAGCATACTGGAAAAAATAAACATACTCTGTAGAAATAAACAAAAAGGAGCCTCAAACAGTCTTAACTGGAAAGTAACCTTAACAGTGACCAATCATGCCTACATTGTTACTTGGCTAAGGGTAAAGTAACTATGAACATAGCTATTTTCTAGGCAGGCCTAGTAACCCCCTGCCACCAGCCTCAACCCACCCTGGCCAAACTAAACCACTAAACTAAATAGCAGCTAAACATGCCCCCTTCCGCTGAACTCATCCAAGTCCCATATTCACAGGGGTGTTTTCCTCCCTCACCTTAATCAGGTAAGTCAAACTTAACCCATAACCAAACACATCCCCTTACACATGGTAGGTGTTAAATAGGACAGACACAAACCCATGACAATGCAACTAGACCTAATGTTAAACTAAGCAGGCATGATATTCGTGTGTTGGTGAAGTATGTGTGGATACAGTGTGAATGTGGTGTAACGCCACTTTATCACACAGATTTCTTCCTGTCAGAGTTTCCTCTAGTTTCCAGGTGCCTTTTTATTGTGTAGGAATTTGTACTCACTGAGAACTTGTCTTTCTTTGCAATTTCTCTAAAGAAAAGACTTACACTCTTAAGGGTTGTAATGGTTTGTCTGTCTTTTTTTGTTAATACACATTTACCGCCATTATGATAGCAATATATTACTTCCTGTGCAGGCAAGTGTACAGGTAAGGCTCTACTTGCGCAGAGGACATGCCCATTAACTATCTAGTGCCCTTTCCAGTTGACATGTGTCCGTCCGCCTCAGTGACGTGCGTCACGCACATTGACAAGCCTGCCTTTTCCAACTTTTTTACGCGCATCACTCACTCCAACACATTGTCTGTCCATGTGAGCCAACAACTCCGCACACTTTTTCAGATTCAGCACATGCTCCTCGGAAGCTCTGTGCATGGTACTGTTCCTGTGTTACAATAAGGTCAAAATAATGCTTAAGAGGGTGTAGTATCACTGTCTGTTCCAACACTGCATGAAAAATCACCATGAAAAAGGCCTTTTTTATAATTCTGAAATTAACCCTTTCTTTGTTTTTGGTAATCTAAACTATACTGTTTTTAACCTCTGGCAGCTTGCCTCCATTTCACGTTATTCACTGGACTTGAACTGCTTAAATTTAGATAAAAACTGGAAAAATGGGGGTGTTCTAAAAGATTAGACGATAAGAGAACAATCAGTTCTCGTTGTCAGTGTGTTGGATGCAGGAGAAATGGGCAGGAGTAAATACCTGAGTGACTTTGAAAAGAGCCAAATTGTTATGGTAAAAACACTGGGTCAGAGCATCTCTGAAACGGCAAGGCTTGTGGGGTTTTCCCGGTCAGAACTGGTGAGTACCGACAGTGGTTCAAGGAGGGACAAACCACAAACCGTGATAGGGTGTTGGGTGCCCAAGGCTCAGCAGTGCGCAAGAGCAACGAAGGCTATCCCACCTGGTCTGAACCGACAGAAGGTCTACTCTGGTGCAGTCACAGAAAATGTTAATGATGGTTACGGGAGGAATGTGTCACAACACACAGTGCATCACACCCTGCTGTGTATGGGGCTGCGTAGCCACAGGCTGCTCAGTGTCCATAATGACCTGCATAGCCACAGACTGCTCAGTGTCCGTAATGACCTGCATAGCCACACACTGCTCCGTGTTCATAATGACCTGCATAGCCACAGACTGCTCAGTGTCCATAATGACCTGCATAGCCACAGACTGCTCAGTGTCCATAATGACCTGTGTAACCACAGACTGCTCAGTTTACATAATGATTTTTCCACCATTTAAATCACCTACAAATGAGTACGTGAGCATTTGAACTGGACCTTGGAGCAGTGGAAGAAGGTTGCCTGGTTTGATGAGTCCCGTTTTCTCTTACGTCATGTGGATGGCCATGTACATGTGCGCCGTTTACCTGGGGAAGTGATGGCACCAGGATGCACTGTGGGAAGAAAAGCTAGTGGAGGGAGTGCGATGCTCTGGGCGATGTTCTCCTGAGAAACCCTTGGTCCGGGCATTCATTTCAGTCAATTTGACACGTGCCACCTACCTATACATCGTTGCAGACCAGGTACACCCGTTCTTGGCAATGGTTTTCCCTGATGGCGGTGACCTCTCAGCAGGATAATGCGCCATGTCACACTGCACACGTTGTTTGGGAATGGTTTGAGGAACATGATGAAGAGTTCAAGGTGTTGCCCTGGCCTCCAAATTCCCCATATCTCAATCCAATTTAGCATCTGTGGGATGTGATGGACCAACAAGTCCGATCCACGGCAGCTCCACCTCACAACTTACAGGACTTGAAGGATCTGCTGCTGATGTCTTGGTGCCAGATACCACAGGACACCTTGTAGGGTCCATGCCTTGGCGGGTCAGCACTGTTTTGGTGGCACACAGAGGACCAACATCATATTAGGCAGGTGGTTATAATCAGGGATTTTCCTGCATATAAAACTCAATGGTGTCCGCCATCCCAAAATCTCGCACCGACTCTGTGTGTCGGCATAGTAAAACATAATTTTGCACTCGTATGCTAAATACTAACAAAACAGAGCAGTGAATGTGACTGTAGGAGGAAACGTTTTTCAAATTGGCAGTGTTGCCAGATGGGTAGGTTTCTCTCAAAATTGGGCTATTTTTAATGTTCTTGTTACTGATAGGGTTGTATAGAAAAAATAGCGTTTGAAAACATTGGATCAGCACCAGCAGCATAGCGAAGTACAGCAGAAAGAAGACAAGAGAGGGAGATAAACGATGTGGCGTCAAGGCAAGGATGGAGAAAAAACAACACGACAATGCTGTATTCAGCTCTGTTGCATTTTTAATGCAAGTCAGTTTAACAAGAACATAATATAACAAAAATAGACAACAATAATATTGACTGTGATTAATTATAAAGCTTGATGAGTGATTTCATTTTTTTTATGTGATTCCTAGATCCTCTAATAAACATAGAACCAGTGGTTTTGACATTCAATATCACTCGAAGTGTTTTTGGGTGGCTCAGGCATAATGAAGAGGGAATGATCTGCTTTGTATGCTAGAAGCATTGTGGAGCCAATGTGTTTTTGGGCTTAGTAAAACAGCCAAGCAGAAACTATAGGCTGGATGCTCTTAAATCCCATAAAATGTCTACTAGTCCCTGATAGGCAGAGGAGTAGGAAAAAAACACGAGGGTAAAAACTTACATATGTTTTAAAAAAAATATCAAATATGTAACATGTTAATATGTAAATAATATATTGCTTGTATTTTGATTGTTATTTGGGAGAACATTGTAGTGTGCATTAACTGCTCAATTGGACATGGACAACAGGGAAGATTCAACACTATAACAGTTGTCTTATTTTGCGTAGCCAGATATTATATGAAGTATATCACAGAAGGGCATCCAGTGGAATGCAGGGTAACCAAAATTGGGGTACCACTTTTGCCTAATTTTGACCCTGGAAAACCCCTGTTTTGGATCATCAGTGTTAACTTCTTGTCTTATTGCAGATGTTGGATAAGCAGCCTTGGAGTGGTGGTCAGCTACGTTACAGTAAGTGGGTATCTGGGCCTGGTCTTCCTCTTCAACACAGCCATGCTAGGAGTAGTGATGGTGAAGCTATGGAGACAGAGAGGAAAGGGAGCTCTTTACCAAGAGAGGAGGAGTAGAATGTGGAAAGACTGGGCCACTGTCCTGGGGCTCAGTTGTGTGCTAGGAGTACCATGGGGGCTGGCATTCTGCACCTACGGTCCCCTATCTCTCATTGGACTTTACCTCTTCAGTATATTCAACAGCTTCCAAGGTCAGTATTCTATCAACGACAATCTCAATGGGCATACAGACTGACTGCTTTGAATCTGAGTGATTTGTTGCTTTTCAATCTGTCCAAAATAATTCTAAATAATTCCTTCCTCAGGTGTCTTCATGTTCCTGTGGTTTCTTGCTCTTTCACGCACGGGCCGCACAGAAGAGCGCTCCTGGTCTGGGAAAGAGCCTTCAAGTCAGAAGATAATGGAGACAAGCCTCAACTGACAGGCAACTGTTACTGTGGAACATGCAATTACATTCCAGGATGAAAACTTTTGACAGTGTGTATTGACTAAGTCCTGTTATGAAGTATTACCATAGTCTACATACGCTGATAATTTACAAGAAAGTATGACACATCACGTGGGACACGTTAGCAATTAACATTAGTTGTGAAGTTACAATGGATACTAAGGGACAGTTCAAAATATACTGGGGGGATAAACTTGAGAGATTATTTTTTAATGGTGAACCATACATCGAAATCCCTCGCTTTCAAACGTGGAATCCCATAGTTAAATCAGGTATAATAGTGATTGTACTTGTAGATTATGCACAAATAAACTAAAATATGTTTTCAATCAACTCTAAAAATATTCAATACCAAGTACACCAATAACGTTTCATTTTGATCCTAATGGCTTACCATCAGCATGTACTGGATAGATTTGTGTTTTTTGGAAACATTTCTAATAAATAAAACATTGTTTGACTTGATTATTATAATTTGAAGCACCGCCCCTTCTCTCTTGCAAGTGCGATTGCATTAGCTAGCTAGCTATATACGTTGAGCTAGCTAGCTGGAGCAGTAGCAGCTATGGATCCAAGCACCACTATTCTTCGGGTGAAAAGAAAGAGAGGAACCGACCCAGCCGATGCTTTACTGCTCGCCTGTAAACGTATTAGACCGGAGAACACATCCCAGTCCGCAGGAGAAACTGTGCCTGAGCCCAATGAAGCAGAGGTTGAGAATTCAGTTTTCAAACTCGTGGCGACGGTAGCATCACAGGTATGGGCCGCTGTCAAACCACGGAGTCCAGTGGTCGCTGGACGCGCACGGCTGTAGCTGTGCATATCACGCATTATCTGCATCTGCTTTTGTTTGACTGGTTGGATAGCTTCCGTCGTCACAACTAAATATGTGCTATGTATGTCAATAGCCAGGGCCTTGTCTAGATAAAATGTGTTATTTACATCCAACTCAAGTCATACTAGTAGTGCTTGCCAGCTGGCTAGGGCGCTTTGTGTTGATTAGCTAGCTAGCTAGCTGGCTAAGAACACAGATACAGCTATATATTTAGTAAAGTACCTACATAATAACTTCGTAACAGCATGGTCAGGTGTAACTACCACAACCTGTGTTTAGCGCACTGGGCCTTTCAAGTCATGACATTGTGGGATAATATTAACTAGCTATCAGGGCCGGTTCTATTTTTTTAGGGGGGTATGCTAAGCTGAATTTTATTTGGGGGGGCCCTTATGTCAGTAAGGTTTTAGGGCTGTTACTCAAAAGTAATAATACATATTACTCCTTACTCCAGCAGTAACTTAAAATTACTATACTTGTTACTGTAGGGACTAGTAATTATTTTGGCTACTTTACATTACTTTCCAGTATACACAAAACTTTGCACTCAATTGGCTGATATGGCCCCAGAATTTCAACACAGAGGGTGTTAAAAATGGACATTAAACTGCCCAAGAAAATCTAACAACATTAAATGTTTGGGACGTGTGCCTGAACAGTGCTTAACTGTGGTATATTGGCAACATACATGACGTCAGGGCCGGCCCGAGGCATAGGCAACATAGGCAATCGCTTAGGTAGGGGACCCCAGTCTGCTAGTGAGCCCCGGACCAATAGGGAAGAGGGGGCCCCCAAAATCAAATTTTACTTAGGGCCCCCAAAAGTCTAGGGCTGGCCCTGCATGACATCACTTTTTACTGCTTGACCTACATGGGTAATCAGTTGATTATGGCAATAACGTACATTAGGGGTGGTGCTATATGGCCAATATACCACATAAACGTGACAAGGAAACTACTGGATGTGAATTTTTATGGAAACTCACCAGCAGTGCGAACAGTAGAGGTGGGTTGACCTGCTAATTGGACAGCAGAAGCAGGTGAATGTCTTTGAGCTGAAGGTGCAATAATCTTAAGTGGTGCACCTGTGAAGATTATCCGTTAATTAGAACTTGAGGAAAAAGAATGCTGTGAATAAGTAATGTTTCACACCCACATAGGGCTACTCTCATTTAATCCTGTGTAGTTCTTACACTGCTGTAATAATCTACATGATTACCACAGTGTCTAACATGATATTAATGCAATTATTACATACAAGGTTGGTCTGAGATGTCTTTTTCATAACAATAATGTGCCAACTCCAACAGCTCTATACCTGCAATTTGCCAAAGTTCAGAATTTGGTGAAATCATGTTCTCAAACTAAGTTATTGATCTACCACCGGGGCATGTAAATTTAAAAAAGAAAATCTCCCTTATTACACCATAACACACAACAGATGGGTATGCAGTGTAAGGTAATATCTTTCTAGTAAGATGGACCATGATATACCGCTTAATTTATTTTAATTCTTTAATGAAAATATCACAGATGAGACAATTTTCTTGCTGCCTCTTAAGGGTTGGGGGTTACTGCAGTGATGAGCAAACTGCTCATGTGACAACACGTGCAATTTGGTATCTTGAATCTGAGCAGTAAACAGATTAATTTGCTAACAGTTGCAGTTTAATACAAGAACTAACATTTAAAAGCATATAAATATAAATTGTTCATTCTTCCACTAAAGAATAAAAATGACTTTACTGCTGATAGGCTACAGCTGTTGCTGTCATTGCTATTTGTGGTCAAATAATGATAATAATAATATTGAGGTATGTGTTTTAATTACAGTAATATGGTATGGGATATTTGTGTGTTGTAAAGCATATTTGCATATAGTATTTTGGATGCAAAAAATTACTGTGCTTGCATGTGTGTGACTACAAAGCTTGCCCGGTGAATTAAACATGCAATTCATCAACGAAGAACATGGCTGGTGTTCATTTTAGCCCTGGGAAAATATAGAAATTAGGATTATTTGACCAGTAAAGCACCTGGCTTTCCCCTGTTCACCTAATGGCATAGATATTGGTTTACAAGTGACCCCCTCGCCCAGGCTCCCCAAGACAGAAGTATACAGTCACATGTAGTCTGAGTTGTTACTGACTGACGTTTATTACACATTTAGCTTTCAAATTTAGTTTACATCATAAGCCAATAGATGTAGCAAAATTGCCACTGACTGAGATGAATTAGCCCTTTTGTTAATTGATGCAGCAGAAGATGGCGGCTTTAAAGCAACCTACAATAGTTGGGTGTGCTAGCATAGCTCAGTAATATAGTTAACTACAACAATAAAAACGAAGCAGAACCAAATAATACAGTACTTTCTCCTGTTGATTTTCTTCCTTAGCTTTTGTCCTTTTGAACACAAATGCACTCATCTTTTGTTTCTGCAATGCAGATTTGTAATTTTTTGTGAATAACTTCTCTGAAAATAATCAAATTAATTAAGTAAATTAAGGTGCCAAAAATGGCTTTTTTCACCAATTGTGATTCAAAAAGAGCAGTTTCTGGTTCCCCAGAAATAAAACATGTTAAAAGGCCCTTTCATTTGTAAACAACCCATCACTACTAGCTAGTTGCTTGGGCCTAGCTATTTCTTCTGAAAATAAATGTCTCAGAGACAGTAGCTAAGCTAATTCATTGAATCACTGAGTCAGTGGTCTCAAGTCCCCCTTTGTTTAATGCCTCCCTAATCTGTTTCTTTTCTAAGGATGCCCCAGTCCAGACACAGGTTCGTGAAGCACTTGCTCGGCCCCGGATGGCCCACGCCCTTCGCCCCTCTGCAGGCAGCGCCCAGAGGATTGTGGGAGATTTGCGGAGTGCCAAGTGGAGCACCAGACGGGAGGAGCGATACAGGATCCTTTCCAGCCATCGAGCAGGGTTGCCTGCAGAACTACCTGATTCAGAACAGCCAGAATCCACAGAGAGAGGGGAAGGAGATGAGGAGTCTTGTAAAGATGTCTGGAGCCTGGGTGAAGTTCAGGTGTTTGACATTATCCAGGAAGATGGGGACCAGGACCAAGCTCCTAGCAAGGTAAGTGTGAGCTGGGCTCACTTTCTAAAGATGGTCATCTTAACCAGGATTTTCCATGTAAATCAATAAAAGCCTACCCTTCCCATATGTCAAATTAGTCTAGCAAGATTATAGACTACCTATGACTGACATGGTCCCTGGGATATGGATGAACTGATGCTCATTGTGACTCTGCCCTCTGTTTCATAGACGCTGACCCCTGACCCAGAGACTATCCTGTGTAATTCGATGAAGATGATCCGTGAGAAACTGAGTGTGTCTGGAGAGGGCTTGGGTATTGAGCACCGCGAACAGGAGGACGATTATGTGTATGACCTTTACTACCAGGAAACAGTCACTGCCGGCTGGATCCAGGACATCCTGTCTGTCAGGCCATACTCTGATGAGGGAGAGCTGGTATGGATCAGAACTCAATAGTCCCAATTCCTTGCATGATACACAATATGACTATTCACAACCAGGCAGCTGACTTAGTCTACAGGTTGTTTTTCTCAAATCTATGTTTTTCAAATTGGTTCAGTAATACTGACTGTCCAAACAGCAAGTTGCAGGTGTCCAAATTGGATTTGTTTTCAGACAGCAGTCCTTTGGTGATGTGGCTGTTTTTGTTATAGTAACAACGCGTTTGTGTGCATGTCTGTATTGGTATAGTAAGTGGACTGGTGGGGGTTCTCCTATTTCTTGTAACTTTATCACTAATGACTATTTAGTGACTCAGTTAATCTGACGATTAATCAAGTTATTCAGATAGAAATAAAACAGAAACACTGCTTTTTTAAAATGGAAGGTAGGCCATAGCCTTTGCAACACAAACTGCTCACATACACTTAGTTTTAACATCTTGGGGATTTTTCAAATCTCATCATCCACCATTGAAATCGGGTGCAGGTCTGTTGCTGGTCATGTTTAGAATATTCTCACCAGAATCTTTGCTTGCTGAGTTAAATATGGCCTAGCTCTATGCATGAATTTGTCTGTGACACTGTTCCCTGAGAAAGTAAACCACATTACATCAGTCAAACTTTTAGTACTGATGTTGTGAAGAAAAGCTTGACTCATCATTATATAAATACATAATCAGATCACATGGCATTTAGTTGGAATAAGTTCCCTTTCTGTAAGGTCAGTGATAATTGTTAGGCTACACACGTAGCCATCTCAATAATTAAAAAAAAAAAGTTTCTTATACAATATAAAACAACTCAGATTTTTTACATTTCAGTTTGGTTTTCATTTTATTTTCTTTAACTGATTTGAGACCATAATATTGTTATCTGTAATATTTTTTTGAATAAGGACTCAATGCTGGTGCGAGGGCATTTCTAGATAATGAGAATGTGATTGAGTCACTACTCCAAGTCACTAGAGCCATGTTATTTTTAAACTTCATTGCATCTTTTATATATAGAAGATGCAGACATTGTTTCCCAATTAAAACCTTGAGACCAACTTGATTCACCAAATGCAAAAAAAAAATCATTATCATGTCATGCTGACTGGAGACAGCATTATCAAGTCTGCCAAACTCAGATCGCTAATGTGAACGACAGAAACTTCACCATGCTAACTAGTCAACTCCACTAACTAACGTTACATGATCCATTCCCTTTCTGATGGGATGGGGCTGCGAACGTTTTTTCCCCAAATGTTTCAAAATCGATAATGCATGCAGTTTTGCAGTAGTGGCAGACAAGTTTGTGCTTTTAGTGAGAAAGACTCACAAACATTTGAGTTTTTCTTCCAGGGCCTCTGGAAATGTTCTCTGGCTTCATTGCCATGGTGAATAGATGCCTCCAGGCACTAAATTCTAATCAAGAATTTTTTTGTAATTAAATTATGCAAGTAACTTGAATCGTGATAGATCTGTACACTTAGAGCATAAGCTTAGGATACAAATAGAAATACCTGCCAAGAATCTTTCCCAAGGACTTTCAATGTTCAAAATCAAAGTGGATGTACACTTCTAAATCCTGAAACTACAAAACAAATGCACAACATTGAAAATTAATGTTGTCAACTTTCCTGCAAAAGTAAATTTGTTTGCTACCACGTGTTCTTCAGAAAGTCAGTAGCAAGCAATAACATAATGCCAAATAACACTTTCTACAAGGGACACCAGTCATCTGATTGTATCCTTCACACACATGCTGCACAACCTTGAGTCAACTTGTCTGGTGTTCAACCGCCTTTGAATGTGGCCTGAAATATTTTGTTCTATGAGGTTTTTTCTGCGTCAGAACCCAATGCAAAACAAGGACACTAATGTTTTGATTCGGATAGTCACTTAGTCAACATAGTCAACATCCAGTATTACCAATGCTATAAATTCATTTAATGGGTTTTTTGCTTCATTGTTTTTGTAATCAGCCTTCACTTTGCATCATTTCTAAGTAACTGACCAAATTAATATTGAACTAACATAAACTGGCACCGGAGGAATAATCTTTGTCTTGGATTTCCAGGTGCCTGACTTGGTGGTGAATGAGGAAGACGTGTATGAGGATGAAGATGATGAGAATGAAGAGGGGAACTGGAGGAATGACTACCCAGATGAAGACAGTGATGATGGCAGCGACCGAGAGGAGCGCTATGGCGGTAGGCTTAATAGTACTGTTTAATTAAACAAAAAGAATGTACATGATTTAAAGGTGATACAATTAGATGTATGATATCGTCACGCATTGACCCATCTAGTTCCTAAATAACACTTGAAAGAAGCTATTTTAATCTGCCAAGTTCAGAATATACATAACCTTGTCCCCCAGTCTATTGTGCGTATAAGCATGGCACAAGAACAATTTGAAATTGGCCTTTTAGGAAATGACTATTACCAGTAAGTGACCTTACTGGTAAAAGATTTGTCATCTACTGATTTTATGCATAGTGCCAATTTAGCATTTATTTTACCATTTCTACTTATCTGCGTCACAGTTTTTCATACACACTTGTCTAACAGCTTGCCTGGCTAAACCAAACAGAAGCACTGTTATTGACACAGAGCTCCACCCGAATAGATCTAGGCATACCCGCATTGCATGATTTAAGGCTCGTGAAGCAACCTCTGAGATGGTGAATCCAGTACAGGATTTTAAAAGGCATGTGTAGAATTTTCTTTTGATGTCTACTTCTTTTAATCATGTTTTTGTGTATTTTATTTGGCCTTGTGTGTTTAGATCTGGAGAATGTTTAATTCACAGATTTTTATTTTGATATTGGCAAGTTGGAAGCCTTGATTTACTCATTGGCTTATTGATATATTTACTATCCGTAAAAGGATTTCCCATGTCTAACTGCACTGTGGAGCTTTGTAGATCCTCTCTGCAGCTTGATAACATTGTTGTTTTGCACAGAGGTTCTTAAACACTGCTTTGCTTTTAATTCCTGGACACAGCCCTGTGTGCCTCATGGTGAAGGTTTTTCCCTTGACTTGTTTCAAAATGCCGCTGTACATGAAGAAGGGGGGAGGGCAAATCCATTATACCTGTTTTGCCATTTGGGTTGAAAGCAAAACCTACAGTACCAGTCAAGAATTTGGACATGCTTGGCCTACTCATTTAATGGTATTTCTTTATGTTTACTATTTTCCACATGTAGAACAATAGTAAAGACAACAAAACTATGAAATAACACTTGGAATCATGTAGTAACCCAAAGTGTTTTGAATTTATATTTTAGATTCTTCAAAGTAGCTACACATTACCTTTAACAGCTTTGCACACTCTTAGCATTCTCTTCATGAGGTGGTCATCTGGAATGATTTTCCTACAGTCTTGGAGTTCCCATCCTGAGTACTGAGTACTTGTTGGCTGCTTTTCCTTCACAAACCATCTCAAATGAGTTGAGGTCAGGTGATTGTGGAGGTCAGGTCATCTGATGCAGCACCATCACTGTCCTTCTTGGTCAGATAGCCCAGACACAGCCTGGAGGTGTTTTGGGTCATTGTCCTGTTAAAAAATAAATGATAGTCCCACTAAGCGCAAACCAGATGGGATGGCATATCACTTCAGAATGCTGTGGTAGCCATGTTGGTTGAGTGTGCCTTGAATTGTAAATAAATCCCAGACAGTGTCACCAGCAAAGCAACCCCAAAGCATCACACCACCTCCTTCATGCTTCATGGTGGGAACCACACATGCAGAGATCATCTGTTTACCCACTCTGTGACTCATAAATACATAGCGGTCGGAACTAAAAATCTCAAATTTGGAATCAGACCAGTGGAAAGATTTTCACCGGTCTTATGTCAAGGTCTCATGTTTCTTAGCCCAAGCAAGTTTTTTCTTATTGGTGTCCTTCAGTAGGTGTCTGCAGCAATTCAACCATAAAGTTCTATTCACACTGTCTCCTCTGAACAGTTGATGCTGAGATGTCTGTTACTTGAACCCTGTGAAGCATATATTCAGGCTGCAATCTCATGTGCAGTTAATTGCCAATTTCGGTGGCTGGTAACTAATGAACTTATTCTCTACAGCAGATGTAACTCTGGGTCTTCCTTTCCTGTGGCATTCCTCATGAGTCAGTTTCAACATAACACTTAATGGTTTTTCCAACTGCACTCCAGTCTAGCCAGTGCTAGCCACTTAATACACTGCCCAACAAAATTAAAGGAACATTTCAATCACACATCAGATCTTGATGAACAAAATATATGAAAGATCAAAATCTTTACTGTACATTGTGTGATTCGTTGAACAAAATTATGTAACAAGACTGTTCCAACTTGTGAATTTCATCACGGCAACTCATTGTGACTCAGTAGTGTGTATGGCACCCACTTGCCTGTATGCACTCCCGACAATGTCTGGGCATGCTCCTGATGAGACGGTGGATGATGTCCTGGGAGATCTGCTCCCATTCCTGGATCAGGGCATCAGTGAGCTGTTGGACTGCCTGTGGAGCTACTTGGTGGCGTTGGATGCACCGATACATAATGTCCCAGAGGTTCTCAATTGGATTCAGGTCAGGGGACCGTGAGGGCCAGTCAATGGCATCAATGCTTTCATCATCCTACACACTCTGGCCACATGAGGCCAGGCATTGTCCTGCACCAGGAGGAACCCAGGGCCCACTGCACCAGCATAAGGTCTGACGATGGGTCTGAGGATTTCATCCTGGTACCTAACAGCACTTGGTACTGTTGGCTAGCATGTGGAGTTCTGTTCGACCCTCCAAGGATATGCCTCCCCAGACCATCACTGACCCACCGCCAAACCGGTCATGCTGGATGATGTTGCAGGTAGCATAGCGTTCACCATGGCGTGTCCAGACTCTTTCACTTATGTTATCTGCTCAGTGTGAACCTGCTCTCATCTGTGAAGCAAACGGGGCGCCAATGGTAGCCCTGCCAATTCTCTAGTGAATGCCGATTGAGCTGCATGGTGCTGGGCTCTGAGCACAGGTTCCACTAGAGATGTCAGGCCCTCATGCCACCCTCATGGAGGGTGTCTTTCTGACAGTTTGGTCAGAAACATGCACACCAGTAGCCCACTGGAGGTCATTTTTTAGGGCTCTGGCAGTGCTCCTCCTGTTCCTCCTCGCACAATGGAGGAGATACCGGTCCTGCTGCTGGATTGTTGACCTTCTACAGCCCTGTCCAGCTCTCCTTGTGTAACGGCCCATTCTCCTGGTATCTCCTCCATGCTCTTGAGACGGCAAACCTTCTTGCGACGTCACGTATGGATGTGCCATCCTGGAGGAGTTGGACTACCTGTGTAACCTGAATGGGCTGTAGGTACTGCCTCATGCAACCAGTAGTGACAGGGACACTAGCAAAACTAGAGAAGAATCAGTCAGGAAGGATAAGGAGAGAGCAATTGTTTGTGGCCACCACCTGCAAAACCATTCCCTTTTTCGGGGTTGTCTTGCTGTTGCCTCTCCAGTGCACCTGTGGTCACTTTCATTTGCACCAAAACAGGTGACATTGATTCACAATCGCTTATGCTTTCTAACTGCATAGATTGACATCCCTAAAGTTTAAGTGACTTGGTGTTATACTGTGGTGATTGTTACCTTCATTTTTTGAGCTTTGTAATACAAAAAACTAGCCAGCTAACATTCACTGCAAAGGGCCCTGCCAGTAACAAGCATGCATACATAATTCACTTGTAAAGTGTTTATTTCCTCTACTTCGTTTTAGACACAGGACATTCCAGTTATTTGTGCTGAATTGGAAGTATAAGTTTACCTGTTTATCCAATGGTTCGGTTGTTTTCAAATTCCAGAGCATATGTGCCTCAGGATGGCTGTATGCTGGCACAATTGACCAACATAAGTTGTATCCTTTGCTGCTGGGCCACTGATGTCTATCATGTTGCCAGGGGTAGTTTAACATTAACTTATCATGTTGGCCTATATGAGAAACAATCATTTTGCCTATATGTAATATTTTGATTTACACACACTGTACAAGAGTGGTTCCAAACAATCATTTTGCCTATATGTAATATTGGCAAAATGATTGTTTGGAACCACTCTTGTACAGTGTGTGTAAATCAATCAAGGGGGTAGCATGTCAGGAGCCAATAACACCCAGCTTCCCTTGTTCCCACATGACGAGCTCAGCTCTGTTTGCAGTGTGGCGAAGGAAGTACTGCAGCTACATAACATTCGTCATGACTATTAGTCATATCTGGTGCAAAATTTGCTGACACTGATGACTGATTTCTATTGACATCACTGTGTTTCTGTCATCAATTAAATTATGGACCATGACTAGTAGCTGAAATAGTTCCTTCATGTATATGAGTGTATTGCAGACATTAGGAATTAAGATCAAAGTGACCTGATATCTGTCCAATAAAGCCACTGGGCCTGTAAGATGGTTTTCCAACAAGGCTAGCCAACTGGGCCTGTGTAGCAAAGTTGGTAAAAGATAGTTGTGGGTGAGTTTGTGTTATGAATGTTTACACTCCCTACTGTCACTCTGGATAAAAGCATCCAATAAATGACTTAATGTCTTTAGGATTTAATTTAATCAGTGTCCTACCAAAGGTAGAACAGAGGCCAGAGTTTTACATTTGTCATTTATCAAGGCCAGCCTAGTGCATGTCTTAAGCACATTTCTTAAATAGTTAGCAAGTCTTCATCACCTTACTTCCTTCTTACTGGATGCACAGACATGGTATCCACAAGTTTTCTGTGTGCAGAAGTAGATTGACTTCATTGCCAAAGTCCATCCCTTTATTACAATAAGGATTATCAAAACTCCCACGTTCAGGATTGATGTTGCTACCCCTCCAAACCTAACTGGGACCTCCTTTTTCCTAAGGCTACTGGGAAGAAGAGCACTCATACAGTCGCAGATCCTGGGACCGGTACCAAAACGAGGTGATGCAGGAGTTGGATGATGACGGTGGAGACAAGGACGACTCTGACTGAGCTTCAGCTCCAAGCATCCGTGACTGTTTTTTTTTTTTTGTGTGTTGGAGTGAATTTGTGTGAGTGTTTTGTTCAAACACTTTTGGTAGATATGTTGCACATACGTGTGGTATGCTTTCATGTGCTTCTTGTTGTTACACTCGTATGTTAGTGAGATGGTTTGGGACTGTGCGTTTGCCTTTGGGTCTTTGCCTTTTGTGCATGGTAGTATGTACGTGTAAGCGTATGGTAGTGACTGCATTGGAAAGTGTGGGGCGTTTTGTCTTTACAATACGTTTGGTTCTACATTCCCCGTCACATGAATATCGTACTGTTGACGTGTGAGAGATGAAAGATTAACTTTGAATTCCCTTTTGTAAATATGTAGATGTGTATAAAATAAAGCTTTCAATAAATGTAAAACTTCCAAAGAAATTCTGTGTAATTGATGTAATTAAACCTGACTGCATGACAAACCTTTTTTATTTTTTTATGATAAATTTATACAATAAATTAAAATTTGAGTAGCCAAATTTCTATTGGGCATTTCATGGAGCTAGAATTAGAAGTTACAGCATCTTTCCTATTTGCTGAGTATGTCCTTATTCTGGCTTCATGTAATGCTGGCCCAGGAGATCCTTTGCACGGTACAATAAAGTAAACATTTGTTTAATGGTTGCTGCCTCAGTAGGTCCATCAATTAACCTGTACTGTTAAGGCCTCCTCTGTGACAAAATGGCTTTTAGAGGATCATTTGCCATTGCAGAGATGACAGCATTTAATTGGCTATTGCTAATTTCCCTGACAGCGCAATGCATAAGAATCCTCTCCGTGGGTTTGATTGGGTTTTAGGGTTGATGAATACTGTTACGACAGACATTCGAGGTCCGGCCCCGTTAAAGAAAAAGCATGTTTGGATGAATACTGTTACAACAGACAGTATAGATGAGTGCTAAATTAACTTTCAATCTGCAAATGACTGGAAAATTAACATTGTTGAACTGAAGTAACAACATTAATAAGGATGAGAAGACAACTAAAGACCACTACATTGAAAAGTCACACAACAGCAGACAGTCTTGTTCCCCTTTTTCCAATAAAACATAATAACCAACCAATCATCCATAACCTCCACCGGGCACAGACGTTAGCCTCACATAAAATTAAACTATAAAAATCTGTTCGTCCCTTTGGGAAACAGATATAATGGTGCCATATCACTGACGGGCACCGCATATTATCAAGGCAGCAAATGTAAGTGTATAAATAATACCATTTGTAATAATAGAGCAATGTGTTGTCCAACATCTAGGTTTAAATGAGCCCAACCCTGAAGAGCAGTGCTTCCACTTTACATGGATCCCAAGCCCCTGAGAAGGGAAATGCCACTTCAAACTCCCCTGATGTGGCTTTCTTCCCCTCCGCACATAAACCAGGCTAGGAAAGTAGATTAGTCAGCAGACGGGGGGGGGGTGACGACACTAGAAACTGACCAGATAATGTGGTCTATCACTCTGAACTCTGTTGAACAACACAAGTCTGATGACAAGGTCGCTGGTCTGTTGACCTTGGGTTTGTTGTCTGTCCTTGCCCAATGCTTAGCTTCACATAAACCATCAGGCAGAAGTTACTGTCCAGACTAACATCTCAGTAAGTGTCAGTTCGTGTAAACGTGTGCATATTTCCTGACTCGTAAAATATATGGATGGTGTAGACTGTTGTGTAAAATGTGTTGAAATATTCCCTTTTTTCTGCCACAGAGGTACATTTCCTGGTCCCTTGTGTCTGTGAAAAAAGCCTTGGGTAACATGGTGAGGAATGTATGTGGTTATGGGGGTGGGTTGTGTTTCAATCGCTGGTGTCCATCTCTGTGAGCACGCAAAAACAGGTGAGCTGGGTGAAGCGTGTAAAAGAACCTAAACACAGGAGAGGAAAAAAGTTGGAGTCATTTGCTACTGGAAAACATACTCTTTTGGCAGTTTCCAAGTCATCCTCTTTCAAAGCAAATTGTCAAACATTTTCCAAAGACAGAAATATAATCAGTCCTTAACTGGAACCAACCTAGGGAAAGGGTATTATTGAGAGACAATAACTCACGTAGAAACTTGGTAATGTAAGGTGGCCGTTTGGACTCAGGCAGATGGATGCCCAGGAAATAAACTGGCACCCCAGAGAGGGCAATGGCGATGCCAATGACAGAGTTGATGGTGTCACTGTACAGCGGCACAGCCACTAGGAACAAAGTGCAGCAACAGAAGATGATGGGGTACAACAGGGTCAGCTGTAAAGAGGGGAAAAAAGGAGGGGGAGGCATTGTTGCCTTTTTATATTTTATTCATTGACAAAATACACATTGGTTCACAGATACGTCATCTCACCTTCAGTGGTCTGGGTCTGTCTGGTTCCTTCCAGCGTAGGTATATCTGCCCGGCAATAGACAGACCCATGAAGAACCAGTAGCTGAAGCTGTAGTAGTTGATCAGCTGGAAGACATCCTCCACAGTAAGGTAGACTAGGGCCATAGCACACTGGAGAGAAAAACACACACAAAAAAAAAACACTCATCAACACAGGCATTTTGTACGACTTACCGGCAGGGGAGACAGCACGTTGGCTTCGTACACTCGTGACAGTGAGGATGCTGCAATAGGCAGGTCTGTCCACCAGGTGTCAGCGCTGGCAGTATTGAGTCAATGTGGACACCGAAACGTAAATGACAGAAGGGTGGGGGGGTGCTTACATTGAAGAGCAGGGCGGGAACTGGGGTATACCGCTCCACGTGAATCATTGATAAGGCGTCCGGGAGGTGACCTTCACGAGCTCCCACGAAGAACAGCCTGGCAACAGTGGCGGTGTCACATAGTTGTGGACAAACATATGCTGTGTACAGGCCCTGGGCTCAACCCTATTCTTATCATTATTAATGAAAAGCATATTAAAATGGAGAGGCCATATCGTTCGAAAAATATAACATATCACGCACAATCAAACACACAATAACAATGTCTGACTTGTCTGACTGAAATGAGCACAACATTGTTCAGTTATGTTCCTGCTTGTAGAAACTAAACACTATGTACAACGAGATATACTATTACTCAGGAATCTAATGCGTTTCTGCTTCCGAACAACAGAATGGCTTTTTGAGAGAAGGGCCATGTTGCGGAAATAGCCGTTACCAAAGTAACTCCAGATGGTATTTACTACAGAAGATCCCTATAAAAACCACTGGGGTGGATCATGATCTGTGATACGTCCCAGAAATAAAACATGGAGACAGGCCTTACACTCGACAGCAAAACACTGAAGTTTGTTTATGGCGTTCTGTGTGTGCTCACCGGGACGCAGCGATGATAGACGCGTTGAGCCCTCCATAACAGGACAGAGCTACGGCGAGGGGGATGGTCCAACTCATCACTCCCAGAGTGTGGTCTGCAAACGTCTACAGACCACAAGAGAAAGCATGCAGGATTTTATACAGTCTAGGAACATGAGTCCATGAGGCAATGTTTGTTGCATTTGACTCAAAATTAACATGTTGACTGTCAACTTTGGGCCAGAAACGTCGACCTAAAAAGAGAACTATGGTGTATCTAAACGTATGAAAACCTATCAAGGGCATTAATCACATCGTAGCTTCAACATGTGGCACTGTGTGTATTGGCACTATATAATTGCTGTCTAACATATCTGGGAAATCTGAGGACTAAATAATCTACACTACAACAAAGTCCTATTAGCTGGATAAACTAAATACAATGTACACTGGGAATTAATAGGTCTTCATTCTAAACTCACCACAGCCACGGCATCGCTGTCAAGGATGGCACTCATGTCCAGAACGGTGTAGTAAGCCACATTAGTCAGGATGTAAATGATTGTGACAATGGGCATGGAGATGGCAATGGACAGAGGCAGGTTCCTAAGGAAACAGGGTACCGTTCATACAGTTCAGCACTCTAATTGGCATATACCCCCTTCAGGGTTTACTAGCTTAGACTAGAGTGCAGAATGGTGTCAGAAGAAAGATTCATCCCAAAACTAGTTTTGTTTTTGCTGTATGAGTCTACTGTTGATAGAATACAGATCCAAAATGTTTGGCATTTAAGCAATTGTTTTCCATGTAAAGTACTTTTGAAATAAAAAAGCTGGTGAGATACATGACATGGTACAGTATATTTGTGCATTTTGTGTCACACCAGCTGTCTTTCTGTAATTTGAGAACTGCGTGATGGCTAATATTCAAAACATTTTTGAGTCTATATTAACAGTGGACTAAAAATAACCAAGTATATTTTTGGGGGTTAATCTTTTAGAAGGCAGTCAGTTCATTTTAAGTGTCACAGCTTTTATTTTTTATCCGCATCAACTGGATGTTTCTACTTAGGATTTGATATTATTACATTAATAATCTACAGATTATTTTGTTATTGAATATTTCCCACATTCAAATGAAAAAGGAAATCCAAATGCATAATCATAATAAACAGTGGCGAAGTTGGCTGTGTGGGGGGCATGGCCAATGGTGCAGTCTCCAACCAAACATGTTAGAGGCCCTCCTCTTGGATTTTGCTATAGAGCAAAGAGAAATTTTTGTTTGAAAGCAAATTTCCTGCAAGCAGTTCTACACATTTTGCCATGGCTCGTGCCATTTTCTTATTAGTGCTTGGCGATATGTTTATAACATGTCAACATTTTTCACATTTCTGTGTATTATTTTGAATAGCAAAAAATAATCTTCCTGCATTGTTACATGATGCTAGGATGGAGCATAATCTCTTCCATTTCTTCATCAGTCAGCTTTTCACTCTCCTTATTGTATCACATTCGCGCCATCTTTTTCTTCCTCAATTTGGTGAAGAAAAGTGTTGATTTCTGGGGTGGTTTTGACAACAGGGCCACCTAACTAGACAAGAGTTCTGGTACGAACACAGCCTACCATCGTTTTTGGTTGTCTAATACATTTACAGCGTAAAAATCCCAAACAAAAAAACAATTTTTTTTTACATTTTAATTTTTTATATTGTGATAATACTGTGTCAGTGTGCCAGCCAATTCCCACCCATAATAACCCCCAGTTGTCATTCTCCCAACGGCATTCACACATCCTGATTGTCATAACTTCCTCGGATAAACTGAACCCAGTTACTAACTGTCCAAGCCTCGCAGAAACAATCTGTAATTGAACAGACCTTTGTTTAGTTTGTCGTTATGCTAAATACTGACGCACAACAAGAATTCACAAAGGAGTTGGCTCAAGCACAGGCCGACACAGGCCGATACTAATTCACGGAAATCAAGCAGGTGAACAATGGTAGTTTCAGTACGTTAAGTCAGGTGTACCTCTCTGGGTTCTTGATCTCCTCGGTAACAAAGTTCAGTGTGTCCCAGCCTGAGTAGGAGAACAGGGCCGAGTACAGGGCCAGGGCAATGTCTCCTGGGTCTGTAGAAGAACCCTGGAACGATGCCTCAAAGTTCAAAGTGTATCCTGTCAGGAGGCAGATGAAAAAATTACTATAAAACAATCTGTCGTGATTAAAATCCTCTCTGAAAATGAATCAACGGTAATGTGTTAAGTGTTGACGGCGGTGTTATTGCTGACCTTGGCACAGTTTCACTATGCCTGTGATGATGATGACGATGAGGGCGAGAACTTTGGCGTATGTGAAGACGTCCTGCACCCTGGTTCCCCACTTCACATAGGCCGAGTTAATGAATGTCAGCAAACCTGGGCCAACGAAAGACTTGGGTCATGAGTGTTCCAAAACACCTCATTATCGGGTTACATTTTATTTGGATAGTCAAAAGATGCTCTACAGATGTTTATACTGTCAACAAACTATCAAAAAACAAATTAAATGCTTGCTAAGTTAAGGGAAAAGCTTTACAATAGGTGTTAAGGTAACTTTTAGGGAAAGGGTTATGGATAGGAAGCAGCTTAAGGTTAGTAGATTAAAGTAATTGAAATATAAATGGCGGTCTGTAGAAAGTTCAAGTTCAAAAGGTTTATTTGTCATTTGCAGTAACAAGTTATGGCAATGAAATGCTTGGTTTTCCTACTCCCGTCAGTGCAGTTAAAAGTTTAAAAAGTAACAGTAATTATAATATAAAAATAAGAAGATAACACAAACTATCAATAAGAATAACACTATACAAAAAACATGCATCAATAATAATAATAACTATACAACTGTACAACCGTAGTGCAATGTAAAAGTGACAGGTGTGCATGATATAAAGTGACAGGTGTGCATGGGGCTATGGATGGAAGGGAAGAGGGGTTCCTGAATTGAGCAGCCTTACGGCCTGAGGAAAGAAACTGTCCCGTAGCCTGTTAGTTTTGGACAGAATACTCCTGTACCTTCTGTCTGACGGCAGCTTGGTACACAGTCCATGGCATGGGTGGCTGGGATCTGTAATGATTAGTTTGCTCCTCCTCCTACACCTCTCTGTGTAGAGATCCTGCAGGGATGGCAGGTCAGACCTTGTGATGCGCTCTGCAGTTTTAATCACCCTCTGAAGTGCTTTGCGGTCGAGGGCGGTGCAGCTGCCATACCAG
Organism: Esox masquinongy; assembly: GCA_016801175.1. NCBI lineage: Eukaryota > Metazoa > Chordata > Actinopteri > Esociformes > Esocidae > Esox > Esox masquinongy. The sequence goes on from JACXGI010003979.1 coordinate 44,521, forward strand.
GCGGTGACACAGACGGACAGGATACTCTCGATAGTGCATCTGTAGAAGTTGCTGAATATCCTGGAATCCATGCCAAATCTCCTTAATCGGCGTAGGAAGAAGAGTCGTTTCCTGGCCTCCTTCACCAAGATGTTAGAGTGATGAGACCAGGTCAAGTCATCGCTGAAGTTGACACCAAGGAACCGGATGTTGTGAACTCTCTACTGCAGACCCATTGATGTGTATGGGGGCGTGGTCTCCCCGCCACTGCTTCCTGTGATCAACAATCATCTCCTTTGTTTTGCTGATATTGAGCTGGAGGTTGTTTTCCTGACACCACGAAGTCAGTGACCTTACCTAGACTCTATAGGCTGACTCGTCGTTGTCAGAGATCAGGCCTATGATGGTAGTGTCATCAGCAAACTTAACGATGGTGTTGGAGACGTGGGTTGCCAGGCAGTCGTGGGTGAAGAGGGAGTACAGGAGCGGGCTCAGCACACAGCCCTGGGGGGAGCCAGTACTGAGAGTCAGAGAGGAGGTGGTGTTGCCCATCCGCACCACCTGGGGTCTGCCCGTCAGGAAGTTTAGGATCCATCTGCACATAGTGGGGTCGAGACCAAGATCCCTGAGTTTCACCGCTAGCTTGTGGGGCACAATTGTGTTGAAGGCTGAGCTGTAGTCAATGAACAGCATTCTCACATATGTGTTCCTCTTGTCCAGATGAGAGAGTGTGGAGTGGAGGGTCAGAGCAATGGCATCCTCTGGAGATCTGTTATGTCTATAGGCAAACTGCAGCGGGTCAAGTGTTACAGGCATGGAGTCTGTGATGTGAGTTTTAACTAGCCGCTCAAAGCACTTCATGATGATTGGTGTGAGTGCTACAGGGCGGTAGTCATTCATGCAGAGGACTTTTGCTTTTTTGGCACAGGAACAATGATGGACTTTTTAAAGCAGGTGGGGACCACTGACTGACGCAGTGATAGCTTGAAGATATCAGTAAAGACATCAGCCAGTTGGTCTGCACAGACCTTGAGAACACGGCCTGAGATGTTGTCTGGTCCAGGAGCCTTACGGGTGTTAATCATTTTTAGGGCTTTGCAAACGTCTGCCCTGGACATTTGTAAAGGGCAGCTGTCCTGGTCCAATTGAGTGTCCATGCCAGGGATGATGTTCTCAAAGCGAGCATAGAAAGAGTTCAGTTCCTCTGGGAGAGAAGCCGGCACTTCCCCCACACTGCCTGAATAGCCTTTATAGTCCGTGATGGTTCGCAGACCACTCCACATGTTCCTGGTATTGGAGCCCTGGTAGAGAGATTCTACTCCGTAAAGCATCTGCAGATTGACTATTCATATAAAATGTTACCCATTATTGTATGGAAGCTTTTAGTGTTTGGTTTTGGCTTCCCCTAAACATCAAGTACTTGGCAGAGAACGACAGAAGGTCAAAGGATTCTAGCTGAGTCTTTCAAATCACAAAGCATTAATTCAATAAGTTCCCAAATACACTTCACACCGCTAATCATAAGAGGGCTCAGAGTTGTTTTGCTTGCTCCGTTGGGCTTCTATCTGGATAAATGTAGGGGACGCAGGGTGTACGCACATGCATGGACCATAAAACTGGAATTAGTTACACCCACAAGTCTAATGCAAGAACAGTATGTACCAATTTCTTGGAGCATATTTCTAATGCAGCTACCCAGGGTTACTGAAATAGGAAAAGGGTTAGAAGTCCATAAGAAAAACTTGAAGAGCAAGTCCTACAGAGCAAACCGTTTCAGAGCATTTAGGTGACTCAACTTACTTTTGTCAGTCTACAGTTGGAAATTTGCTCATGGTAGGTATTACCAGAAGAGTTCAAAGAGTTCAAAACGTCTAGGGATTACTCACATATGCAGGCGGCAGCGATGAGGCGAGCCGCCGAGTAGGGCGGCTCGCAAGTGGGGAAGAGCGGCTGCACCAGGTAGTTGGCAAACGTTATGGCTATGACGGCCTGGCTGGTCGGCTCAATGATGAGCAGTGACGTCCACAGGCGTATGAAGGCAATGAACGGACCGAAGGACTCCAGGATATAGGCATAGCTGGCCCCGGACTTCGTGATGGTGGTGCCCAGCTCCGCGTAGCACAGAGCGCCGACCACTGAAAATAATCCGCCAATGGCCCAGATGACCAGTGACAGTCCGTAGGAGGCGCTGTAGAGGAGCACGCCCTTCGGGGACACGAAGATGCCGGAGCCGATCATGTTGCCCACGATGAGGCTGACGCCGTTGAGCAGAGAGATCTCCTTCTTCATCTGCATGCTTTCTTTGGCCGGCTGCGGATCCACTGTGGCGTCGGGGCGCAAGGAGCTCCCGTTCAGCTTCCTGGTCTCGCCCCGGTTCTCCATTACAGCGCTGTATTGTCTTGCGGCCTGGCCTGGGAAGGGGACACCCACTGGCTGGGTGCTATCTGTCCTAAGAAAAGAAGAGAAAAGAGAGAAGGAAAGATTTGTGAGGGGGTCACGGTTTGTATACCTACGGTTTGTAGGTTTGTATTGTATATTGAGGGTCAATGAATCCCAGGATTTTCACTCTTTTCCAGGGGGGTCACACTGACCTGTCAGTAATATTGGGGGGTCATAACCCTCCGCCCCCCCTAATTTTACACCCCTGCGCAGGAGGGAAAACGAGTTTGGCTATGCTATTATACTGCTGAACGTGTTGTAGGGTCAAATGTAACTCCCCTCTCCTCCACACCTACTGTTTTTTCGTGGTAATATCGCGTTGAGCCTCTAATAGCCCCTACAGTGCAGCTACCGCCGGGGCGTAGAAGACCCGAGATGTGAATAATGTGTCAAAACAAACATGCACAACGGATTGTGTTTAAGCGAGGACAATGACCTGTGACGTAACTGAACATCAATATCTGGATACTAGCCTACTTATCCCGACTCTTGCACTGTCCGCTTATCAAGACATTTAGATACATGATTAAAACTGAGATAAATGGACACGCAAAAACACTGAAAATCATTATGGGTGGATTTAATTAGGTGAGAGGTCAAAACAGGCTTGTTTGTGGGAAATGCACGACTGAGAGGAGGTGCCGTGAAACACAAGTGAAACGATCTGAACATGTCAGTTTAGCGTGTGAGGAGCATCTACATGCTGAGTGTGTGCTCCTTCGGTTAGAAAAAGTTTTGAAATAGCATTAGCTGAGGAAGTGGCATATTGGAGGTAAAATGTAAAAATGTTTTTTTTTTCGTTTTGTTTTTTCATGAACATTCTATGAAATCCCTCTGCAGTTTTAAGAAACCCATCAAATACAGTGCAGTCCAACTTGCTTTTTCCAGGAATAGAGGCCAGTTACCATATTTGCATGGGACTGACAGTCAACTAAGATACAGTATGTTCTATGCATGCTGACTGAGAGAAAAAAAAGCAGCGCCAACATCTCAATTCATACCTGGTATATGGATCTAAATTTAGCTGCACAGCATCACATCCTTTAAACCTGGAACAAAATAGGTGTTGTGTTTTTGAACTGTCTTGTCTGCAAAGGGGCTCTGCTTATTTGCTCTAAAAAAATCAATGTCTTCCTGCAACAATCACCAGCAATTCCACTAAAAATAGTAATGTAGAATGTAGAAAATCTGACACCAAATCTTCCCACGTTAAGAGACATTATGTGACTCGGTATCAATATCACCAAGGTTGTCAATTAATTTGGATTTTCCAGTACAATCTCTTTTTGGGCTTAGTTCTGGTTAATTGACACATCTAAATGCAGTTGACAGCCACTGAAGAATACCAATTCAGTGTTTCCCCAACATTCTATTAGAAGTGGTGGCCCAATTTCCACAACAGTACAGCCGAAACACTGGATAGGACACACTGTACAAGTCCTTTGTTGTTGTGCGGGTCTGTCAGGTCTGTGAGTTATATGTTCCTATTGGCCACGGCTCCTCATGCTCTCACTTGAAAGACATTTCTTGCTGCCGCAATATCTGATGGCTGTTGTTTTGCTCTGGTTGTTGCAAAAGAACTGAGTTAGTGTTGTGACTTGTGAGTCAATTTCTGGATATTAAAGGTCCTATTCAGTCTGGCTTACTTACCAGTGTTCTATACCCAAACATGAGTAATGATTATTTTATAATTACAAAAAAGTTAATATACCACAAGATTTGAGTCCTTGTTATAGTTGTCACATTTGTTTTAAGATTCCCCCTATGGTTAGTCAAGAAGTCAATTTTAGATCTATGCAGTGAACATGCACAAGGCATGGTCCATGCTTGCAGGCCGGAGTAGTGGCACATCAGTGGCAGTAGAAATTGGCTCAGGTGTGTTGAGAATACTCTATCGCTATGTAACATACAAGTACTATGTAAAAACATTATAGCCTTCAAAGAACACAAACGACCCACAATCTTACATTCAAAGCTTCTCTAGGCTTTATCAAGTAGAGAACCCCAACCTAAATAATCTCTGTTAACCATTTAGATCATGGCTGACATCTACATTCATCAATTAATTGGATAACACTTTATTGGAAAAGTCCCTAGCAGGTGGTTTGTAGATCTATAATATGGAAGGTCATTAACTTCCAAAAAGTACAGTTCCTACTAACATAATTGTATGTAGTCATTCATCCCTTTTGTTTTAACCTCATATATTATTTTTCATTTTATTTCATTTATATCTTTAACGTAATTTGTACATTTTATGAAAGCATTATTTATTAACTGTTTTATTTTGACTTTTACCTGTTAAAGCACCTTGAAATGCATTTTGTAAGAAATGTGCTATATAGTTTGATTTGATTAAATCAATTTTAATTAAAGTAAAAAAATTACTTTAATTAAAAATCCTAACCTTAACCCTAGCTTTAACCTTTATTCTAAATCCATCCTTAGCTGTAACTGCATCAGTGTTTTTTATATTACCATTTATGAAAGGAAATAATGAGACTAACTGTATTCCAATTAAGTGTAGGATAGGCAATACATATTTTGTTGTAATCTTTTCTCGATTTTATTTCTGGAATGATCTTATTCCAGGAGAAGTTCAGGCAGAGAGCTCGTTGTCAGTGATTTAACAGGCAGGCAGGATGACAGCTGTCGACATCCTTGCGCTTTTGTTTTTTTCTGAGTGCCTTGATAAAATCATTGCGAAACTGTACGTTGGTAAGACGCTGGAAAGTGGCCTAAAATCGATCCCAGCACACAGCCCCACATACTCAATAAACACAACGGTTTAATGGTTGTGGGTTGTTTAAAATAGTTAAAAATATAATACAACCGCTGGTGTATACAACAAAATATAAAGGTAGGTTCACGTCATAGAATGTTCAAACATCAGGCTTTTGTTTTTCAAATAAGTTTCGAGCTTGTAAGGGTAGATGTTTTCGCGAAATACAGACAAGACTGTTTTATTTATAGCAATAACATGTTTCGGGTCTTTAATAAACCGCAGGGAAATCAAGAAAAACAATCTTCGAATTTGAAACATTTGTTTCCATAATCAGGTAGATGATGGTCCGTTTCTAAAACAATATCCTTATTTACTGTAATATTCCCAGCCCCATGGCAAACGCAAGGTTCCAGTCGTTTTCCATCTTCTTGCCAGGAAATAACAACCTCCTTTGTCATTCTGTACATGGCAGGTAGTCTTTAAATCTGGCATTTATGTTGTTAACTGAAATTATGAACAACTATTTGTAGGGTATAAAACAGACTATTTGCTCTTACCTTTTCTGTTTGGTGGTTATCACTCTTGACGACAGGCCAAGATGTGTGGCCGAAGCGGCATCCCGACTGCACACACGCCAAACAGCGGAGGAGACAAATTATCAGTCACGTGATGCCGGCAATAAATGGTCACGTGAATGCACATAGCCCATTATAATTTCAGTCCAATATATTGCTATGCTTGCAAGATCCACCATTGAACTACTTTACATAAAACAATATTTTGTACGTTATTAGTCTAATTTGGCTACCCAGAAAAACTACTGAGCATGTGAAGTATGCCACAGTGTAATTTCTTTGTGGTTATTTGCAGGTACATTCTGGGGGAAAAAAAACGTTTTCAAAAGAAAAATCAACATTCTACTTCGCACTCCATTGTAAAAAGCGTGCAAGGATGCCAATATCTTTGAGTGCAATTGTAATTAAATGTCTTTCTTGGTGTATGAGTACAATAACTAAAATACCAATCGTAAGAGTGTCTTGCAGGTATTTACCAGTTTTTATAGATAACTTGCATTATTTAAAAAAAAAAGCAATGTGTTCTGATCATTATTCTATTCACACACAGACAGTGTTTTGGCTATATAATGGTCTTCTGTTCTCAAAATGATCTTTTACAGACCAACAGAAAAAGTCAGTATGCTGTGACCAATACTACATCGGTAAGCCCCCATTCACTTATTTATTTACGATGTCAGTGACAATTTTAACATGTAGGCTACTACCATACAGTCAGTAATACTGTGTGAACACCAGGCATGCAATTAGACATTTACTGTTAGAAGGCTTGTTGCATGAGATGGGCTAAAACATCTAAGAGGACCCAGAAGAGAATATGAAATGGCCCTATAGGTTCAAGTGTGAAAGATTGAATAGGTTTAAAACACATACAACCAACAAAAATATAATAAAGATTCTGTTTTTATTTTATATTATATCTGAAGAAAATGTATAATCTTGTTACAAGATACCAAGTCAGAAACCACTGAACAGTATAATCCAAACTATGTTGAATAGAACATTTTGTACAATATGTACTTGTGTATTACTTCAAACAGGTTGCCAAAAGACAAGGTACATTGTGGCAGCATGCAAAAAGCCACAGAGAGGCAGACAAATAAACATGACAGCACAGAAAATATAGCATCTAATATAGAACCAACAGATTTCTGCGGCATACCTCCTGGGGCCCCTCAGGCATAAGCTATCGCCAGTGACTGGTCATCAACATTATCAAAGCTCTTTAATCATTCCTAATTTCTAATATTGCTTTTGAACTTTACATGTAGCACCACTCTGATTAAAGTGTTGACTTATGAAAGGCATTGATTAGTGTGTTCCCAGACACGGATTTCAATGGTGTTCCCAGATGTGGATCTGTGTGGATATAGATGAACCATTGCAGCCATTCCAAAGAAATTAAGAAGGGTCTCCTAATTCATATCCAATCCGACTAACTGGAATCTATATCATCCTGAGAGGTTTAATTTGTTTTGGATTCTTCAGCCCCGCAAGGCTCCAGTCTCAATTTTTCAGTTAATGATATACTGTACGTCAGTCCAGTCTGACGTACGGTATATCATTAAAACACATCGAAAGGATACATTGATTAGGTGACCTTTGCACCACCCACATTCTAATACGCATCCACCTTCAGGGGGTCATCTGTGGTGGGCCGCTGTTGGGGGCGGAGGCCGTTAACCCGAGGGTTGTGGCTACCAGGGCAGCCACACATTCCCCCAGACAGGCGCATGTATCCAGCAGGGAGCGCGTGCGAGCGGTCAGCGTTAGCGAAGCGGAGATGTCCTCGTAGGCCTCCAGAGAAATGGCCCGGCGAGAGATGAGCACATCCAGCAGGTTGTTGAGACGGCCCTCCGTCATGCTCCGGACGATGCCCTCTCGTCTCTCACGCAGGACACTGCAACAGCTCATCTGGGTAACACAAGGCCCCACTGGTGACAAGATGGGGGCAGGAGGTCAAAGGGTCCGAGATGACGTAAACATAATGGTTAATTTGACATCATTCTCTCTCTCATGCTCTCAAGAAAATCACAAGGCAAACATAAGGAAATGGATACGAGTGGAGTACTGATTTGAAAGAGTGAAAAGACTGAAACAGAGAAGTGAAATGACTTAATGCACAAGTTACCACTGTACATGTGAAGCAGCCCTTAAATGTTTTTTTTTTAAATACAATCCTTTTTTTACTCACAGCATTAGGGGACAGTATTATAACTTATGGAGAGAAACAAAGAACCTCAAGGGAGGAAGCACGCTGGATACAGATAAGACTGTGAAAGGATGGCTGTGCAGGAAACCAGCAAGACTCAAAACTGCTTACTGTGCACATGCAAACACACTCATATTCATAACCATTATACTTTGCTTTGTTTTCAAAGTGACATGCTAGAAAAAAACTGGGAAAAAAAGCTAGAAAACAAAGAAGTACATTGCAGATTGCTAGTCAGCCACCGTACACGATAGTTATTTCATTCTAAGAGAGTAGTGGAGATTTGCCAACCAAACTGGGCAATAAGTGGGAGCTCTAAGCTTAAACCAAATGTCCTACCGGAGGAGCTGGCCCTTGGCTGGTTAGGAGGGTCCTGATTTAGGGCTTTGGGGGGGCTGGAGAAGGGTGTGGGTAAGGGGCACAGTCTCGGCCCTGTCCCTGTATAATGCTCAGAACCAAGGACACTGTGGGGACATCTGGGACTGCTGCAGGACGTCACAGAGCCACTCCCACAGTCTGTGAGGAAACAAGCTGCTTTTAGACAACAGGAGGGTCTCACTGACAACAAATATAAATAAATACACTTTAAGTTCTTACCCTTACAATGCCTCTTCTGGGGTTTTTTCTCTGTATGTAGCGCTGTAGCTGGACTTAAGAGTGTCTTGTTAAGGCTGGACATCTGTAGTAAGGCCATGCTCTTCTTGCCCACACTTTTAGAGTCTTTGGAACCACTGAGGGGCTTAACAGTTAGATGTAAAAAAGTAAATAATTGTATTCATGACAAACATTACAAGCCTAAAGTGCAATCACAATATCATAACATATGATCCAAACTCACCTGTAAGTTGTTTATCTCAAGGGGAATATCTTTAGCAGGATGTATTTTAGAGTCATGAAGCGCCCTCTCCTGGTAAAGGAACAAAACACAGCCATTAGTCACACTATGTTAGCCATTTAGCACAACCTCTCCAAGGAGCCTAACCACCATTATATACTAGTTACAAAAATGAACAGTAAACGTAAAGACCAGTAAAAGCCATTAATATCATACATAAGTAAGTGTTCTAATGTACCAGAGCGTTTATCCAATCCGTATGTAAGACCCCAAAAAATATATATTTTTAGTACTTTTAGGAAACTGAAAGCCAATTAAATATATCCTGATTCCCTCAGTCGCAACACACTGACAGGTCAGGGATGAGACAACAGATAAGTTTGGACCCAATATTATATGACCAAAAGATCATCTGTACCTTGTTTTCCCTCACGCTGAGGGTAGCCCTTGTCATTTCATCAGGACCAAAGGTTGCTATGGCACTCCTCAGTTCCAGTGCACAGTCTGCGGTGAGACAGAAACAGCAAAAACCGGACACAAGAAAGATGTAAATGCCCCGTTGACCATGAAGGACCACTGTCTATGATTCACGGAGGCACTCTTACACTCTGCTGGTGGGCGGCTGTGGGGGTCCGCGCTCCAGCAGCCGGTCATCAGCTGGGATAGGGTGTGGCTTCGAGGTACACACCGGGACAGCAACTCACCCTCCTGGCCTGAACCAACCGCGTCCTCGCCTGAAAGCAGCTGAAGCAAATCTGCTCAGGCCACACACAATGACAAGTTGCGTTAAAATGCATTCTGGGATATTAAGCACACCAAATTAGTATGTTCCAATTTGTATTTTTTTCACAAGATATAGAATATCATACAAATTGGATGACACAGTACACCACAAAATATATGTTTTAAGCACTAGTTTTACAACTACTGTCTGAAATTATACAATAAATTTTACATTGTTTTAATGCACAACTAATTAAAAATTGAGAGTGATTTACAGCCCAGTATAACCTAGTCTCTTTTCATAAAACTATAGCTGCTATTTTGATAGATGAAAAGAAAAAGAAACCTACCTCCATCTGGTTTTCTTCTATTCAAAGTCTCCCACAGCAGTACACCAAAGCTATAGAGAGATGAGAATTGCATGGTGACTGGGCTCACTGATAACGGCATCTGTAGAAAATCTGCAAACCTCTCCTGTCTCAGCTTTTAATCTGAATAGGCAAACACGTATCATTGTATGAAGCCTCCAATGCGGTGTCGGAAGAAAATATGGATACAGTAACTTCAACCCAGCTTCCCTTTCCTATAAAAAGCTTAAGTAAGGACTCGTCTCTGGAGTTTATCTTACGCCTGCTAGTGCTAGGTACTGGTCATATGATGTGTCAAATTAAGGACAGGCAACCTCACCTATACATATCTGCCTCTACAGACAGTGCAGTCTCTGCTAGGCCCTCGGGGGACAGGTAAACAAGGTCCTTGAAGTGGGGCCCTCCTCCCGTGGAGACAGAGGACCTAATTCCCCTCTTGCCAGGCAGGCCCCAGTCACTCAGCTGGAGGTGGGATACACAGACAAAATGTATATTGGCATACATTCCCACATATAGACCAAAACAACACATGCTCTAACCCAAAACTGTAAAACAACCCATGAACAGAAATGGCATTTTCAGCCAAGTAAGTCTGGGTTAAGATGCCGTCTCATGGACATATAACATGCGTAGTTTGAGCTAATCCAGGACGTAACGTTGCAAGTTAGCTCAGGGCTGCTCCCTCTCATTCAGTATTTAAATATGGAAGTTTAATCTTGACTGGCAACTTGCTGGCAGCAAGATCATTATTATCACACTGACTAAACTGCGGATCCACAACAGAGCTTGCAGTACCGCGGTCGGTCTTGAGCTTTTCTGTCCCTAATGACAGAGGGCGGTTGACTCAAACCCATTTATTGAATGCAAAATAAAGCATACACCTGTAACTATTACAATATTCCATGTCCAATGGATATTAATGCATACCATCAGTCCTTTACAAACAGATCAGAGTAAATGTTTTTACACTTTTAGTAGTGCTGCAAAATTCCAGGAACTATTAAAAAAAGTCTGGGTTTTTCCCAAATCCAGCATGGACGATTGCCAGAATAAGAAAGGAAAAAGCAGGATAGAGAACGAAGGAATTTTATTGAATGTTTCCGGAATATTACAAACAGATTAAGTCATTAGTTAACAGTTCTGTACCTTGGCCCTGTACTGCTGGTCCAGAAGAACATTGGTGGGTTTGAGGGCCTGGTGGGCAAGTGGGATGGAGTGGAGGTGGCACAACCCCTCAGCCACATCAGACAAGATGCCAAGCCGGAGCCTCATCGGTAGACTTGGATACATCTGGGTCTAAAGTAAATCCCAATATCATACAGGTAGAGTATTATTTCTATTCAGCTCATTAAATGAATAACACATTAAAGGTAAATGCAAATTGCTAGTCGGGGGAAAATCCCATGACTCACACAATTGCAAACTGAAAACAAAAGAGCATGAGCAAGATACACCAGAACAGGTTAATCAAGGAGATATACAGTCATGTGCTGTGCTTCGCAGTGAAGTCATGTGTCTACGGTACTGCCTGAAGTTACATCACAGCAGTGCACTTTCCCCTGAAGCAGGAAGAGCTATTTTTGTTCACAATTCATTGTCAGTGCTGACAGACTGGGCTACTGTTGCCTCAGCCAGGGACATTCCAGACACATCTTGTGGGATTAAAACCACCACATCATTGAAATAAAGCAATCAAGACATGGACATTATCTGATTAAAGTTTTAAGTGTCTAATGAAGCTTTAACCACATATACAACAAACTATACTGTTTCAAAACTGTTTGTGTCTGTGCCTCAGATTAATTTAATAATAATAATTAAAAAAACACCCCCTTAAAAGTGTGATGTGCATCTAAGTGGGGGAAAAAAACAATTGAAATGCACCAAACTCAGAGGCACTTACACAACATGTGTAAAAGTTCAAGGTGGTGTAGACCGTATATACAGTATTGCAGACTGCAACCAAGGGGCATAATCCATTAGCCTCCTGCCACACACTATGTGCATATATTAATTGTGAAGACAGAGTGCTCATACAGTTTTATGCTGACCTGGTATAGCAGGGAGTGAAGAGAGCCCTGGGGCATCCAATCATACAGCAAGCCCGTCAGACACCAGGCTTTATACACACCCAGAGGAACCAAAACCCGCTGTGAACTGGCTTGTCTGACCACAGCCACATTCCTCATCCACTCCGACCACTCACTGGGATACAACAGAACACACATTCATGTCGACAGCCTACAATACACACACAAACCTAAAAAACAAAAACACGCGTTTAGTAGTTTGGTTCACAATATACACCAGACTTATTTTCTACATAACGTGGCACGAATAGCCACGTCAATCTGTTGAAACGTTAGAGAAAAAAGCATTGGAGACTGTTGGAAAACAGGGGTGGGAGAGCCAGTGAGACAGAGATGGATACATTGTGTCATTACTTTTGACTTTGAGATTTAGCGACTTTACCTTTGTGCTAACGTGCGAGACGACAGTAACTTAATTGACACTTGCAGCCCTGTTCTTCCGTAGGTACCCCGAAGACATCTCCCCGCGCTAGTTGGGCACAATATCACATTTAGGACATCCTCTTCACGAAAATGTTCCACAGCCATCAATAAGAAACAACCCCGTCGATTCAAATAATAATCTATAACTTAGTATTATTTTATATTACTTTCTGCTCTGCTATTAAGTCTTTCATCGCACACTGAATTAACAAACTGAAGAGGAATCAGCGACTTGCCGCGTGTAGTGTGTTTACATCGAAGACGATTGGATATTTGGATCATGGAAATACCCTGACTACAGTAGGCTAAAAGGCTGGTCGTTCTACTGTCAACATGAGTAATACCTAGAAATACCCTTACAAAAACAACATTGCGTGCAGCATACAGCGCACATACTGCGTCCAAAATAACGATTTTTTAAAAACGTCTCTGGTTTGATATTAAGGTTAAGCAGTGGCTACTTCCAAAAATAATGAGCCTATACAGGTGCTGGTCATATAATTAGAATATCATCAAAAAGTTGATTTATTTCAGTAATTCCATTCAAAAAGTGAAACTTGGATATTATATTCATTCATTACACACAGACTGATATATTTCAAATGTTTATTTCATTTAATTGTGATGATTAAAACTGACAACTAATGAAAATCCCAAATTCAGTATCTCCAAAAATT